>LPNX011138184.1:636891-649384 GCA_001517045.1 Pseudotsuga menziesii
TTGCAATACCACGACCGAGGTATTTATTAACCCTCGGTCGAGGTTTTAATACCTCGATCGAGGGTTAATAAATACCTCGGTTGAGGGCTGAACAAAACCTCGGTCGAGGGCTTGATAAAACCTTGGTCGAGATATTAAGACCTCGGTCGAGGGTTTAACAAGCCCTCGACCGAGGTGCGTTTTTCTGTTTTTGCCGAAATGCGCTTGCCAAAAAGTGTTACCCAGGTCCGCGGATTCACCCATATCTGAATGTCGTAAGTTGCAGTATAAACATAAAGCTAATGTTATAGAAAGTGAAACATCTGATGCAATGTTTCTTTCATGTCAAGTTTCTGAGCAAGTTCTTGACAAAACTATTTGTTTGCTAGATAGTGGATGTCGCAATCATATGACTGGTCACAAAGATTTGATTTCTAACCTTGATACATCTGCTACTACTACAATTAGTTTGGGTAATAATCATTTAGTCAAAGCTTCAGGAAAAGGTGTTGTGCCAGTTTTAACAAAGCATGATGAAGTGAAAAATATTTATGAGGTTTATTATGTACCAAATCTCAAGCACAATCTGTTAAGTGTAGGACAACTAATGGCGCATGGTTATGATATTAATTTCCACGACACTTACTGCAAACTCTTTGATCCAAATAGAGAATTTGCTACAAAAATATATATGACGAAGAACCGACTGTTTCCATTATAAATGCGAAGTGGAAATATGTATGCATGTAATGTTTCTAATGCAAATGAAACTAAATTATGGCATTATCGCTATGGTCATTTACCAGTCAAAAGTATGAGTTTGTTACAAAAAGAGAGTATTGTCAAAGGACTGCCTTCTTCAATTAGTGAGACTCCTTCTTGTGAAAGTTGCATAGTAGGAAAACATCAGCAAGATAGTTTTCCATCGGCCTCTTATAGAGCCAAAGATTGTTTAGAGTTAGTTCACACAGACTTATGTGGACCTATGCAAAATCAGTCAATTGGTGGAAGCTTTTATTTTTTGACATTTATTGATGATTTTAGCAAGAAAGTTTGGGTTTATTTTCTCAAACACAAATTAGATACTTTCACATATTTCAAAGAGTTCAAGGCTGAAGCAGAGAAACAAAGTGGCAAATTTGTCAAAGTTTTGATATCAGGTGGAGGTGGAGAATATGATTCTAGAGAGTTTGTTGATTTTTGTAAACAACATGGTATAAAAAAACAAACAACTACCAGATATACTCCACAACAAAATGGAGTGGCAGAAAGAAATAATCACACCATCATGAACATGTCCAGGAGTTTACTTACAGCAAGAAAATTGTCCAAAGATTATTGGGCTGAAGCAGTTGCATGTTCTATTTACATACTGAATAGATCACTAACTTCCAGTGTTCAAGGTAAGGTACCTAAAGAAAAATGGAGTGGATTAAAGGTAATTGTTTCTAATTTCAGAATATTTGGTTGCATTGCTTTTGCTCATGTTCCTGAAGAACTAAGAAAAAAGCTTGATGATAGAAGTGAGAAGTACATTTTTATAGGTTATAGTGAATAGTCGAAAGCATACAGATTATATAATCCTGTCACTAAAAAATTTCTAGTAAGTAGAGATGTTAAATTCATGGAAAATGAATCATGGAATGAACTGGAAAACAGTACATCTCATAATCCTTTTATTGAGTTAGATGAACATCAAGCACCTACAACACACCTACCAATATTGCAAGTTCCAAATGAAAGTAGTTCTTCATCTCACAGTGATTCAGAGTCTAATCATACACATAAAAAAAATGAGAAGTTTGAGTGATATATATGATCAAGATGTAGTACAATTTGCATTTTTCTCATCTCAGCCTACTTGTTTTGATGAAGCTGCAAAGCAAAAAGAATGGGTAGATGCAATGAATAATGAAATTGAAGCTATTGAAAGAAACAATACATGGGATTTAGTTGATCTACCTGCAGATAAAAATGTCATAGGTGTTAAATGGGTTTATAAAACAAAACTGAATTAGAAAGGCGAGATTGATAAACACAAAGAAAGATTAGTTGCCAGAGGTTTTTCACAACAACCTGGCATTGATTATGGTGAAACTTTTGCACCTGTAGCAAGATTGGATACTGTTCTTTTTGTTTTGGTAATTGCAGCACAAAATAAGTGGCCGATTTATCAAATGGATGTAAAGTTTGCTTTTCTAAATGGAGTATTAAATGAAGAAGTGTATGTGTGCCAGCCACTTGGATTTGAAGTCAAAGGACAAGAGCATCAAGTGTACAAATTGAAGAAAGCATTGTATGGTTTGAAGCAAGCTCTGCGAGCTTGGTATAGTAGAACTGATCAGTCTCTACTCAAAGATGGTTTCAGTAGGAGCAACAATGAGCTTACGTTATATATCAAGGCAAATCAACAAGGTAAAATTCTTATTCTGTCTTTATGTTGATGACATGATCTACACAAGAAACATGATGTTAGATGAATTTAAAGTAGCCATGAAAAGTGAGTTTGAAATGACAGATCTGGGATTAGTGAAGTATTTCTTAGGCATTGAAGTAGAACAATCTAATCATGGTATATGTATTAGTCAACATAAATATGCTGCTAATATTTTAAAAAAGTTTAAGATGGAAAAGTGTAAACCTACTGACACTCCTATTGCTCTTGGAACAAAATTAAGCAAGGAAGATTTGGGTATAGTAGTTAATTCTACTTTGTATAAACAACTTGTTGGTAGTCTTATGTATCTTACTGCTACAAGACCTGACATAGCATTCACAACAAGTTACATTTCAAGGTTTATGGAATCTCCTAAGGATTCTCATTGGAAAGTTGGTAAAAGAATCTTAAGATACATTGTAGGTACAACCACTTATGGTTTGTGGTACATAGCTTCACCAGATAGTATGCTCATAGGTTACACAGATAGTGATTATGCAGGCAGTATTGATGACAGAAAAAGCACTTCAGGATATTATTTTCTCTTTGGAAAGAATTTGATTTCATGGGCATCCAAGAAGCAACCCGTAGTATCTATCTCTTCTGTAGAAGCAGAATACATAGTAGCAACAACGACAACATGTCATGCAGTTTGGCTTAAACGACTTTTGAAGGATTTTGGATATACAACAAAAGAACTTATTTTGATTTTTTATGATAATAATTCTGCCATTTCCTTGTCAAAGAATAGTGTATTTCATGAGAAAAACAAACATATTGACACCAGATTTCACTTCATTCGTGAACTTGTCAAAGGTGGTGACATTTCTCTCAAGTTTTGTGGTCCTAAAGAACAACTAGCCGATATCTTCACCAAGCCTTTGGGAAGAGATGTTTTTCAATTTCAACGTCAAAATCTAGGCATAGTTAATAATGTAACCCTCGAGATTAAGAGGGAGTGTTAAAATAAATAATTAATCTCGTATCTTAGATGTTTAGTTTGTGGACAGTTTCAAATTGCTATATTAAGTTGTTTCCGTTACCAACCTTAAACGGTCCAATGTATGCTATTTAATACATTAATAAGAGATCAATTGGAGCATTCTCTGTCCATTATATTTTGTATTATTCTTTCTATATTATTTTCAAACATCACCCCTACTATGAGACTGACACATGTTACTGCTTCGATATGTAGCGATTTTGTTTCCCCAACAAATATGGCCAACACTGGGATCAGCAATAGATGAACAACCAGAAAGTAAAATTCCTTGTCTTAGCTCTTATAAGTTGAGGGATAAAGGGCTAGCTGCCCGGGTACCTCAGGATAACTTCCTTTCATGATCTCATAAAAAAGATGTATGTGTTCATTATGATTAATAAGTAACAATGATAAAAAAATATCTTAACTTGGTATTGAATATGGAAAGATGGATAAGACTAATTGTCAAATGGGGGATGGATTTGCCCAACAACCTAGACAAAAATTTATATATTTATTTAACTTTATAAAGCTTTATTTATCGACTTGCCTAGCAAAGCAAAGCTTGATTTATTTGTGTGCCCTAGCAGACAATGAGACATTATGATTATGGATTCATGCGTGCTTCTACTAAGCGTTTTGGGAAAAGCACTTGATTTATCTATAAGTGGAAGAACACTGTCAATATATTTTTTTTATGGGATAAACAGGAAATGGATCAGGGCGATATAAATCTTGAAGGGTTCAATTTGCATCCCAGTCCAAGCCAACCCTGAATCAATTAAGGGCGGCCGGTTTTCAGTTGTCTCTTCATTTTCCTCGATCTAGTTTTCATTCTCTTAATTTATCCGTATGACGTAATGTATTGTGAAGATTGCTTATTTTCCACGATGCGTGTTTCATTCTCTTTATGCATCATCTCTCGTTTTTAGTTACAATGAAAAAAATGCCAATCAAAAAAGAGGGGCAATGAAGGCTTCCTGTCATCTACAGATCTCAGAATTTAGTTTCAAATCCTGCTATTTACAAGAGTTTAAAACTGTAGGATTTTTAATTAGTCAAACAAATAGCTATTATCTCTCCAAAATAAGAGCCATTTACAATTCATTTCAGCTAAACATACTTAAACACAAGCAACAATAGGCCTTATAACATGGCTGAACTAGGCCCAGACACAAAATAGCTGCCTTACCTTAAATACCCATTGAACACAGTGATTCCTCTAATCCTGTTGCAGTTTATATTTGGAGGTGCTAGAGTCAGGCTATAAACTAAATAAGAGTTTCATGATCATGAGCTCTGATGGATTTTTGAATATCGTATAGATTAAAAATTCAAGTTCTATGCTCAGTTTTGGAGATTTGTCATTTTGAACCAATCCAAATCGTTCAAAAATGATTAAAAAAACCACAAACTTCTTGCATCACGGTATTTCAGCAGCCGAAAAAAAGTTTACTTCACCATTATGCCACTATGTAGAGGTTTTGCCAACCAGTTAATGAATTAATGTGCCATTAATAGAAATTTGAATTCACTTTGGAGGGCTCGGTATGTATGAATATATCCTACCTGAAATGGATCACCGGAGGGATCAGACAGGCAGCGAGCTTGGTTCATGAGCTCCTCGGGTCGTCCTTGTACGTGACGTTAGTCACAGTGTTCACTCTCGTCAAAACCTTCTAAGATAACAAATGTAACGTGAATAGGATCAATGAAATCTGCGCTTATAAATCGAGGCATATAAATAAGGAAAACTATATCAACCAGAGGAAATATTGACGATTAAGATTTGAGTTGTCTGTGATTTTAATAATTTTTTGCAAACCTACATTACTCAATCTAAAAATCTCTAAAAACCATAGAATATCCAGGAGTATAAAACAGAATTAAGCATTTGGGTTATTAGGAAGTTGCACAAAATATTGTGAATAACTGCTCAATCTATCTCGGAGCATGCACCTCGATGTGGCTTTTGAAATAAGCCTTGAGAGCGTGCCATCAGAAAAGAATGCATCTTGAGAACTCAAGTTCAAGCCCACGCTGCTTCCCAATTTCTGGTATTGGGACTTCCCTCGGAATGCATTCCAGTTATTAGACAAGCATAACTCGAATGCCATTCTTTTGGGCCTCACTGATTACGAAATCTAAAGCCTGACAAAACACGAATACAATTTTTAATTCCCCAGACGGTTCATTTGAAAAACAACAAGTACTCAACAATAATGTATTACTAACAGTATATGTTCATCTATATATACACACAGTGATTGCTCTTTCTGGCAATGCTTATTGCTTTGGCATCTAAGCTATTATCTAAAAAGAATCGTCTGACCTTGAAGACACCCTCGTCATAAACGCCTAAAGACTTTTGAAGAGCCCTCATCCTTCATCATTGAAACCCCAAGAGTTCGTCCTCCATATGTCCTGAATCCATTCAAATAAAATGGCTAAAATATATAATTTTATATCTATTAACAGATAGCAGCATTAACCAATACCAATATGTCCTAAATCCATTTAAATAAAATGGCTAAAATATATAATTTTATATCTATTATTCATAATTTGTTATTAGTATTTTTAATCAAAATGTATATAACTTATTTAAATTTAATAGCATAGGAAGATCATGAAATGAATCTCTGTCTACACTTATTATACTAATATTAATTTTGTTGATCTCCTCAAGTAAGTCCAAAATCTGAGATAATATCTAAATACTTATTATGAAACTTTCCAAATAACCATATTATACAGTATTGTTTATTTCTCTCTTGGTTTATTACTTTATTGTTTATTGAATAATGTTTATTTTATAATTTATAATTTACTATTTTAATTTTAGTTTACACTTTATAAAAAAATTAAGAAAATATAAATTTATTTTAAACTTAAATTTATTAATTGAGGTTTTAAGATAGACCTCATAAATCTAAGTTGTTTAAAATTAATATAATAGACATCTTACAAAGTGTTCTCTTTGGTATCTTATATATCTCTTTTTATTAATTTCAATAAATATAATGAACATCTTACAAATTGTTCCCCATCTTATTTCAGGTAGCTAGTCAATATCTTCCCCATTCTAATTATGGGTTGCACATGTCATATCTAAAATATATTAACTTTTGGATAAATTAATATGTTTTTTAATAAGTAAAATCTATTAATTTTGAAATAAATCAATAAATTAAGTTTTTTAATAAATTCTGGTTACATATTAAATAACAATTTCAATATATATAATAACAAATGTTAAGGTTGTTTTTGATGCCGAAGTGGTTCTTCAACCACATAGGAAAAATATACGCAGAAAGAAGTAAAGAACATGTTTTATTCTTTAAAGTGTATTATTTAATCAAAGGCTGACATGATATTTCCGAGGTACTTATGATTTGTTACTTTATCTTTTGTATGTTGAATTTATTATAAAGCCATATACTCTGGCAAAAGGTCTGAGTTTTTTTCATTTTATATCATTGCCTTTTGTGGTTATGGAGGACTATTATGAAATGTAATGAAGTTGGGTGCACATGCCTGGGATATTATGATGAGAGTGGTCAAATATTTTGTTGACCATGTGAGTTTTCAATGGAAACCGAAGCTCTACTGCTAAGAATCATGTTCAAGGCATAAGTGTGTAGTGCACTTTGCCTTGTTAGAAAGCCAAGTATTTTTTGTATTATTGAGTTTGGTTGTATTGTCTCAATATGCAAGATTTACAATCGTTTATAAGAGCCTACCATTTCCAATAAGTTAGTCATCATGTGCATCCATTTCTTAGAATATATGTTCCAAATTCATGAATGTTCGAACTACTTGAAGCCTTACATTCTGCTTGGCCAGGGAATTTCATTTGTGACAACATATCACCCAAACATACTTAAATACAAGAAAACATAGGCATCATAACAATATCAACTAGGTTCAGACACAAAATGTTTTCCATTTCGAGATTCGTTGAAGTTGCTTGAGTTATAATTGTCTTCAATTATTGGGACAATACCATCTCTGGATTCTGGGGGCCTTCCTTCTCACAACCGATATACTCTGAAAACTTGTGTGAAATAAATTACTTCAAATAAGTTTGCTATGAGGTTTACTTGATCACCCAAAGTTTTTAAATGAATATTTAGAATCTGACCAGATCTCTTTATCCATTTAATCAGTAAATTTGACTCTCCATATACCTGAAACTGTTTTTTTTTTTCCATTGCATCTTTTAATAATAGTCTCAACACCATGACAACAATGGATTGCTTTACAACTTTTAATAACAACCTCAACATCATGATAACAATGGATTGCTTCACACAAGTGTATTTCCATTTAGCATTTTTTAATAACAACCTCAACACCATGACAACAAATGATTGCTTCACACAAGTGTATTTCCATTTGGCATTGTTGTTGCTAAAGGGAGAGAATATGCAGCTTTGGTGCTAATTCTTATTACTATTAATATTCTATTTAATGTTTACATATATATTATGTTCATTACAACAATCAAGGTGTACATGCATCAAAAGTTATGGAAAATAATATATAAGTGGTGAGAGATGAAATAGAAGGGAGCAAGGAAGAGAAAGGGGGCGAGTCTAGGGAGGAAATATTAAAAGTGAGAGTGAATTACACTAATTCCATGTATACATGTAGATAAAATTTCAAAGCAAGATATATGAATGAAATCCCAAGATTCAACAACTTAAGATAAAAAATGGATTTCATTAATAATGTAGAATGAATCTCATACACTACAATTTACAAAAAATGGATTTCGTTAATAATGTAGAATGAATATCATAAACTACAATTTACATCTAGCATCCTAATCAAAATGGAGGAGTTAATTCATATAACTATATGTGAAAAAAATACCATTCCATTAAAGAAAAAGTTAAAGTTCTACTCAAGGTTTGTAGTCTTCTAGAACAAAATATAAATATAATTGCTCCTAATTTCTAGATCTAAACACAATTACAAAGAATAAAGCAATAAGAGGCACCTTGGAACAATAAATATCCATGAAGAAAACCTTATACATGAAGACTACAAAGACACCAAAACAAAATAAGGTAAACATATATAAAACATCGAATGGCTACAAATATGAGGAAATTGTAAACTCTTAAAAACCCCCCTTTGTACATTGCTACATCCACTCCTTTTATATATTTTACTTAGAATATACTATCAAGAATGAAGGAAGCAACATTTTTTAATATGAATTTGTCAAGGTTTGGATTGTTTCCTTATGTACTCTTTGTGTCTCATTTTTAATAGAATAATGACACAATGAATTCAATAGTTGATTCAAATGGATATCGATGGCCATCCACCTATTCCACTGGCTCAAAACAATTGTTCATTGTGGTAGTTTCCTAGTAATTTTTCTACGGTTGTTCAAGTCCCATAATTTCGGGGTCGTTTTGATGCCCTAAACGATGTTTTTTAGCGATTCAAGGGGAGAAACGGTTGCCAACAGCAAGCATTTGGCCCCAATCAAAATATGTTAAACTCGGATATACCTTTCCAATGGGATATCGAGCACCCAAATCGGATATTGTATGCGAAAGTTAGACCCCAAGAAGTTGATTGTTCAACTAACCACCTTGAGGATGCAAACTTTATGTTGATTCATCCTCTAGGGTTATGTTTTGGATGTTTAGGGTTCTTTCCCTCATGCTTATTATAAATAGGACCCTTTGGCCTCACTTTGTATTCATCTTGGCACAAATGAGCGTAGCATCCACATCTTTTCTCAGAGATAGGTACCACCATTCTAGTTGTTGTATTTAGAGTCTATTTTATTTCCTCCATTTAATAGAATATATTTATTGTTTATCTGTTTTCCTTGCAATATGTATGTCTTTATGGTTCTATATATGTTCTTTCATTTCATTCTCACATAAATCCTGATCAATAGTTCCATGAATATGCTTTGCTTGTGAAAGATTCATTAATAATGCCTAATCATGGAAATGATTACATCAAAAGTTGTTCTATGGAAATTTTTCCAAAATGGAGCATGTCATGATTATTCAAAGCTAAAAAATAGGACCTAGATGAATTGTCACTTAATCACTGTGGTTTCCTTGATGTTTTGGATCCTCTTGAATTATTTTGGATTATATTCCAAATAAGAATGATAGGTGTTTTATCACATGGGTTTTGTATTTCACCCAAAGATTCCCTACGTGGATTTGAGTGATTGGCTATAATAACTCATCTACTATTGTTACATTGTTAGGCAAGTTTCTTAAGCTTCCAACATGATTGCCCGAATCTAGAAAAGAGGCATCATGTAGGCCATCAGGGTAGGGGTGTGTTTAATCATTCCATGAAATGGTTTTCCTTGCTTGCCATCTTCATTGAAATGATTTGCATCCTCTTCTCTTTATTGGTTGAGCCTAAATATCACTCTCTCCAATCTCGAAATTCACTTAATTACTTTGTAAGAATCTTCTAGTAAGGGATATGTCTTGATATTTGAGCCTCTCTCAATCTTTGATTTCTCTTAGAAGTCGAAATGGAAAAGGCCTTAGCACCATTGAACAAGGCCATAGGATAATAGAACTGAATGTATTGCTCATGTAAACACAAGAACACCACTAAGCGTTATAAACATGAGAGGGAAACCAAGGATTAGAACAATGTTGATTTGGGTTGTAGATGAGAAAGGGTCCAACATTGATAAAAATGCATAAACACACTATGAGATGACAAGTTTGGGAAAAGGCATAAAAATGGTGGTGGTTTTATTTCTATGGGGATGTTGATGGGGCATGCTTTTCCTAAAATCTATATGGGTTATGTTCTCACGTTGACGGGGCATTCTTGTCAAATGATGAAGTTAATGTTCTCACATTTCTTGATCATTTGTCCCAATGGGATCCTTCCCCCATGCTAGAGAATTTTTCCTTTCACTTTATTGAACATTATTATATTGAGATTGAGTGGAAAAGATGAAGGATTATAATCATGCACCCAAGGATTTACCTAGCGTTGGGTCGAAAATATCCAAATATCTTCTCCATTCACATTACTTGTTCGAGTATTGAATAATGATCCAACCACCTCTTCTAATTCACAATTCCTTTGAGTGATATTGTGTTGGCATGTTGCCTTGCCATGTGGCACATTTAAATTATTCAATTATTTAATTGGGGTGGAAATTGCATCATCACCACAATCAATAACCGATCCACACACCACATTCCCAAGCACTAATCCAAGTATTTGACCCGAATTGACACTTAGACAAAATTCCAACATGAACACCAAGTTACGTTGGAAAAATTGAGGTAAATCACTACAAAGATTTGGGCCGAGGGTTTAACCTAAGTAGGCATCATGTACTTAGAAAAAGATTGAACTTCTCATTTCTCAAGTAATCTAAGAGCACTAAATAAAAATAAAAATGAATTAACATGAAACTCTTTCTTAGATTAACCTTCACATAATCAATCCAATATATATATATTTTTGAGCAATATAAGATGCACAGTTGAAAGATGTAACAACCTTTAACTAACTTCATACAAAGTAAGGTCATGGCCATTAATCATGTAAATAAATAATTCTAAATAATAAGCAAAGCCTACACATCCAAAATGAGTCTTTCCATAAGATTCAACTTATTATGACTTGAACACTACATGGGGACTTTCCAATAAATGAAGATACACTCGCCCAAATTCAAAGGTGTCCAAAAATGGGGTAACAATGGTCCATGGAAATTATTCTTTCATTCCTCAACAATCCTTATTGTCGAGCTTTGGAATTTTAATGCTTAACTAAGCATTTTACGATTTTAATTAGTTTATGTTCTATGTACCCAACATCTTCATCATTTAATTTTATGTTTTGACTATGAATTTCAATTTAAGTTGGCATTTCACGGTTATTATGGAAACTTCATGGGTTTGATGTTCCATGTAGTTAAATGTATAGTTTTTCATTTGTTTGCAATACCCATTTTCTCTATCCCTCGATCTACACTAATTTTGGGTTGGCCCTCTTCATTTTAATATGGCCCGATCTTATCTATTTCATAATTGCATGCATGTCTGTTTCAACCAAAACTAATTTATTGTTTTTAATAAAAATGCTTCAGAGCTATATTAATATACAAAGTGAATGTACATGCATGTAATACAAAGAACGATCGTGAAAACAACGTCCAGAAGCTAAGCCTGCAAGATACAAGCTACAACTTAGTCAATGGTTTATTGAGTTCTACATTTGGTTCATACACTAATATTAATAGTAATAGTTATGGAGGATTGTGGATATTTTAATGGAAACATCTTTTTTGTTAAGGTTATGTGCACACACTAATTTTTTTAGTTTTTTTTGTCAACATTTTAATACAACATAATAAGTTTAGGTTGATAATTGTTACTCTTCATGGATATGGATCATCATTATTTGTTTTTATTTGTATTAGCTTTGGGTTTCGATCATGTTTACAATAGTATTTTCATTTCCCATATGGATTAGCTTTGTGGAATTACAGTTATATTTATTTATGCATGAATAATGTATGATTATGCATATTTTTGGGAAAATGGTTAATTGTTTTTTAGATTACCTTGATGCTCATGTCCATAGTACAATGTTTTAAGAGATGTATGTTCCATGACACATGTACATTCACAAGATTGATGCACCCACCATGTTTGACCTAATTATTCTGTTAATTACTTGGATGCATACATGTATGATTATACCAACTTTGTGACATAGCATTCTACCCGGGATCAAATCTTTGGGTTATCTAAAAGACTTAAACACCTCATGACATTTTAAAATTATCTATGTCATAATTATTTCGAATATGGGAAAGCCATGATCCATTATTTTTAATATGGAACATCGCTCGGGAAACCCTCAGGTACTTCCCCCTTATTTTTCAGATGGTACCCAAGGTAAACCGCCTACCCTGATTATGGGGCCTAACCCAATGAGGACATCGAGTGAGGCCCCTGTATAGCCACCCGGGGATTTGACCTCGAGACCTTCTGCTAGTGTAAACAACTCTCAACCACTTGGGCTAACCCATCAAGCTAGGGAAATCCATGATATATATATAT
>LPNX011138184.1:649630-693463 GCA_001517045.1 Pseudotsuga menziesii
TCATTTTGGATTTGGATATTAATAAAGATTTTATTTGTGTTTTTGTAGCTTAATAATTTAATGGAAAATATGGAATAGGAATAATTTAGGACAATCTTTGCTTCAAACATGCTCTTTTACATGATCCAACATTATAACATTAATGTTTGCAACATTGCTTATAAATTATTATCTATGTTTTCATGTGATTGTTTAATGATGTTTTGGTTCCTTGGTTGAAGTTTATTGCTAAATTGGTTAATTATGCTATGTTGACAATGTAAATCAAACAATGTGTAAGGAATGTCATATTTAGTCAATGTATAGATGGTATAAAAATAAGTAATTTTTTGTTAAAGTCTTTTAGTGGGATTAAATGGAAACATGATTGAAATAGATTTTATTGAAAGAATATTATGCTCGGGGAAGCTTAATCTAGGGATTTCGGTTGATATCTACACTTATTGTCCACAAAAGATCCTCAAAGCACCTCTAACTAAATAGCGGCATACCATGTTTGTGTTTGCAGCTGAATATAAATTATTTACATTCCATTTTATGTTTGGCTTCTATTATTTTGCATGTTAATCTAAATCTTGTTTCTTTGTTACTTACCCTCATATTGGCGTTACTTTTCGGGATGGACAAGAAATATGCATAATTTGTAAATGATTCTATATATTCATTTTTCATTTATGCACACTATAATATATTATCTTTGTAACTTTAATAAGTTTTCGAAAAATTAATTTTCTTTCCTTTCTCAATGACAAATTTTCTTAGTTAGGATAATAATTTAATTTCTTAATTTATTTGTAGAAGTAGAGGACCCTATTAGTTAATATCAATGTAACATAACATTTTCCATACTAATTTAATTTTCATTTAATTGTTTAGAGTTAGTATTGGTGGAATGTTTCACGTATATAGTAAACGTTTTTCACTATTAGTATTAACTACTAGTTAATTACTTTTCATTGTTGATATTATCATTTTGGTATTTTTGTGTTCATTACATTTGACCATAGTTAGCATTAGTGTTAGATGTTTTCCTTTGTAATTGCATTTGTATATTTCTTTTTTCTTAGTCTCTTGGATATATTAGTGATTTGTTTGGGAAACTTAGTGGAAACCCCATTAGAGAAAAATAGTTTGTTTTTATTGATGCGAAAGAGTCCATGAAACAAAATGTGCCTCCCTTCATTTTTTTTCCACATTTGGCCATCCAAACCCACTTTAGCAATCTGAACTTGTAACAAACTAGAAACCCACTTTCATATTGTTCGTATAGTCTCTTTTCAATCATACTTTTGAACTTATAAAGCATCTAAGAACCCTTGAAATACCCATTATTTCCTTAATATTATAACTTTTGATAAGTGTTGGCCTTTCAACACTCATTACAAAGGGTTGATGAGAGGATTTTCTTAGTCCAACAAAATATCTCAACATTGTTTCCAAGTGAATACCTTCTTAACCAAGGTAAAAGTCAAAATGAACTACTACCATCTAGTGGAAGTTATCAGTGGAAAAGAAGAACCAAAGGAAAATCTACGAAAGGCATGATGTGATAAACATGAGTTATTTTATCCCTTCTTATTGTAGAGGGTTTAACAAACAAACTTACCTAAGTTTTTCTTATATCTTCCTTAACTAAGTAAGTGTTCGTATGGGTTTCAAAATGAGTGTAGTTATATTGTGCTCGCAACAAATCCCATTGAATTTAACCCCAAAGGGAAAATTCATGACCCTCATTGATTAAATTTTTATTATTGTTTGAGCAAAATCAGGGCTGCTTGAACTTCAAAACTTTTATGAAACAATTTCAACACTTTAAGAAACTTTAAATCAACCACATAAGAAACTTTATATCAGCCATATAATCAACTTTATATCAGACATCTATGAGTCTTTAAATCATCCACACATCATTCTTTATATCAACAATATATGAATTTTCAAGAATAAATCAGCCACATAAAATAATCACCATAAGGGACAAGATGTACCTTGGGAAACCCTCCAAATACAAAGGATGAAAAACCCAACAATTCTTTGAGTATGATAGATATATTTCGTGAGAATGATTTACAACACATCAATAGATTGGCCGATAAGAAATGCCTCCACAATATAGAAGAGAGATCCAAAGCAACCATGCAAAAACCATTGAATGCAAACTGTGTTGAACTTGCCATATGCCTTGCATATTAATAACAAGTAAAAACAAACTAGGTTGCAGAAGGGGGCGAATTGGAGCCTCAATAAACACACTGAGTCATAGATGGAACATTCACTAAGAGTATCATGCACTATAACTCCTCTCATGCATACATTATCTCCCTCCTAAACTCTAGTATTGTCTAATTGACACTTCATCTTCTCTTGCATGCACAAGATATGTACTCTCATTCTTTAGTTATATTTAACTGGATGCTAACTGAATTGAATTGAATGTAATCTTCTTGAACTGAATGTGAATTGAATGAATTGAATATGAACTAAAATTAATCTTCAACTGAATGTTAGGAGACAACTGAAATTCTGTGGTACTTCACAATCAATGTCACCCTTACACAAACACTTTGCATGAATTAAGGAGATATTCCTTTTTTTAACTAACACATTCTTTATTTAAAACCTAGGCTTAATTGAGGCCTTCATCATTCGAGTTCACTTGAGGCATGAATGTGCAATTTGAATTCATTCTCTTTCTCTATGCTTTATCTCATTTTCATTAATTAAATACTGCATGGTCCATATGTGTATTAATTAATTATTCCTCATATCATATCATGCTCAGCAGAATTGTTCCATACCGATGATCATATGTATTACCTCAGGTCATATAGTCATATGCTAAAGTAATTCACTCTAGGGGTAGCTAATCCCTAAAGGAGACTTAGAAATACATAACTAGTATATCCACATGACTTGATACAACACAAGTCTAGAATTTTATACAACACAAGTATGTAGTCTTGAATACAACACAAGTATGTAGTCTTGAATACAACACAAGACTCCAATCTTGATACAACACAAGATTTTGATCTTGATGCAACACAATATCACAGTACAAGCATATTTCATGAATAGGACTTGATACAACACAATTTTCCTTAACTTAATACAACATAAGTTCCTAACTTGATACAACAAAAGTCCCTTAACTTGATACAACACAAGTTTCTGAACTTGATACACCACAATTTCTTGACTTGATACAACAAAAGTCTCATGGAGAATGACTCTTGATGCTGTACATTTAACACTCCCTCTCAGCGAGAGAGACATTCTCTGCCATACCAAGCTTATCTTAGAAGTGTCTAAACTTCATTACATATATAGGATTTGTCAACACATATGCAATATTCTCATCAGTAATTATCATGTACTAAAGTTTCACAATACCTTTCTGGACCATGTCTCGGATGAAGTGATACTTCATTTCTAAGTGTTTTGACTTGTCATGAAACATTGGATTTTTGGAAAGCTTTATACAACTTTGGTTGTCACACCTAATTGTAGGTTCAAGCTTCTCACTGAACAATCCTCTTATCAACTTTCTCAACCACACTGCTTCTCTGCAAGCAATACAAGCAACATTGTACTCAACCTCTGTAGTACTCTGGGAAACTGAGCCCTGGTTTCTGCTAGGCAAATAAATCATAACAGAACCCAAGCTAAAACAATATCCAAAAGTGCTTTTCCAATCCCAAAATTGCCCTATCAAACATGCCTAATCAAGATAGTCTCTGATGCACTCTTATGGAAACTCCAAATAACATAATTCGAAAAAGCTTATATCAAACTTGTCCCTTTGGGATATTTCCTGATACGTCTGTCTCAAATATTTGATATGCAATATCGACATATTATCTTCAAAGGAGCATCGAAACCTTGTAATCAGGTGTACAAATAGCCGATAAAGGAAATTAAATATGTTATCTCGACAAATCTAACATGTAATATACGAAGCTTTGAGAATTTAATGCAATAAATGATATGCATGATTGATGAGACCTGTAATAAAATCACCATCATTATGATGTTAATTGTAGTATGATTCAAATCTACAAAGCATGAAATGATTAAATTTACAAGATGATTATTCATTCTTGCATTTGTTTTACTAGTTATTTGTCCAACTCTCATATATACAAAGCCTAATCCCTAGTTTTTCTTACTTCAAGTAAAATGTTGAAGATGTAAGGATTAAAGGGTTTTGTGTAGAAGGATGTTGAGGAGGTCCCATATCATACTAGTATGGAAGGGATAAAGTTATTTGATAGTACTAATCTCACTAGCTTTCAAGATGATCATGGATGGGATGAAACGCACAGAATGTATGCCGAGGACGATTTTCCACAGGACGATGATAACTAAGAGATATATGAGAATATGAGGAAGATAAATCTCTTTTCCATTGTTTCCAAACCAATATAATTCTGTATTATGATGTGGTGAGATGGATTTACGACCACATCCATCTTAAATCTTAGTTAGCGGTTAATCATGAGGGAGCTTCCATAACTTCCCCAAAATCAGATGCTTTAATTCAAATTTAAAAGTTGAAGGCATTCGAGGTATTCCTCAATAAGGAATTCATGGACCAATTTACCAAGGAACACCCTAGATTGGTGATTCGGCACTGATAATCAAGGAAAATTTCAAGGGTGAAACTTAGCCCATGGGCTATTTTTTCATTTTTTTTTCCAAAAAATGATTTTCCAATTCGAATTTTTTGAAGACTCGTTTCACCCAATTTTAATTTTGAGGGGGTAAAATATTTCCACTGTAAAAAATTCTAAATTATTATATAAACTATATAAAAACCTTAGAAATTCAAATATTTTTTAAAAAATATTGGCAAATATTTAATAGTTGATATTTTAAGAATTGGTGAGATTTGGTGAGGTTTATACACATTAAAATAAGTATGGATCCTTACAATTTTCCCTGCTGATAATCAAAGAATGATGGAGCAAAGGTATAAATTTCACAGAGAAGGCCAACCACAAATACCTTGTTCAGTTTTTCAATCACCCTTACAAATTGATCCTTCCCATGGTATGTCGACTATACAAAGAGGATGGTGCCTCACATTTTAGGATTGATTGGGCTCCCATAGTTCATCACATTGTAGGAATAAGCCAAGTCTTCAACTGGGCTAGTATCCTATCTACCTACATTCTAACTATTGTTTGTGCCGTGAAAGAGATACAAAGAGATAAACCCCCTTAATTTTTCATGTACACATACCTTATTGATGCTATAGGTACCACAAAATACTTTCCACAAATAGAATGGAATTGGAACCCTAGCTCACTCCATGTGCATATTTATGGTTCCACTTCTATGATATCTGTGATTATTTCTTGGCCCCATTATACACTATGATTTTCAATAAACTTGCCCCTATTTTGTATGAAGAGGCCATTGCAACCTCTCAAATAATAATTGATTGGTATATTCTTGAATTTTTCACTTATATTAGGATTTTCGACATTTCCACCCGTCTACACGATTTGTTTTCAACACATATGTTCCCAATATGTTGGTCCTCGGGGAGATTACCTATCATATTGTTGTTAAAAGAATTGCCCCTTATCTATCACACTTGAACAAGAGAGATTGACCTAGATTCCCCATTAAGGTAGGCCTGTATACCTTGACCAATGTCTCTAAATACCAAGAAGAAGTCTCGAATCTCATTGAACTTATGCTTTGTTGGGCATTGGATAGGAAACATGATCCGAGGAGAACAACTAAAGAACATTTTAGGTCTATGGTTTTAAACCCCACATACAAGCATACACTTGAACTCATGAACTCTTTTTCCAATAGGATACCAATTATGATGAAGTATTGGCTAAAATTCCCATCAGTAACCAAAAGGTGGCTCTCCACCTACATCATGTATAAGTCTTGAATGTGGCTAAGGTATCTAGACAAGATCCTTTTGATATTGAGATTACACGGGATGCAACCAAGAAAGGAGATGAAAATGCTAAAAGAGAAAAAATGGTCAAAGGTTTTGGAGGCCGAGGAACATTTAAAGAAAAAATAAAGTGCATAATTGTCTTATGAGAAGGATTCCAAAGAAAACACCAAGAAGGAATCCAAGAGAAAGATCGAAAACATACAAAAGAGAAATCTTGAAAGGAGGTCGAAGAAACTAAGCAGAGAGAACTTGAAACGAAGTTGAAAGAAAAAGAAGAAGAAATGAGGAAGTGATAGACATCCCAGAGGGTTTCCAAGCAAGAAAAGAAGAGTAAATAAACAACTTAGAGGGTTGTTGAAGAGGAAATAAAGAAAAAAGAAGAGTTAAGACTTGAGGAGGAGAGGAAAAGAGAAGAAGCAAAATAGAAGGTTGCATAGAGAAGAAGAAAAAAGAAGAAGAGAGGGCCAAAGAAGAGGAAGAAAAGAAGAAACATGAACAAGTGGAAGTTGAGAAACTCAAGCAACAACAACTTGTAGAATAATTGAAGAAAAACCAAGAAGCTCAGACAATAGAAGAACAAAGAAAGAAGAATGAGGAAGAATAATAGAAGAATAAGGAAGAAGAAGACAAGATATTGTAAGAATAAGTTGAGAAAGAAAGGCAATTTGCATTACTCTCTTCTCTAGTCTACCTAGGCACCCCACTCTCTATGGTGCGAGGGGGATCATCGTCCTAAAAAATCATGGATGTTGATGACAATGTCATGTCATTGGGAGACTATTGCTTCAACCAATTAAGTAAGAGTGTCATTGAAAGGACTTGAAAGAGGCGGAGGATTGGAGGCACTACATAAAATGTGATAGTCTGGAATCTTTCCAATAAACACCCATAGGAGATTGTGTCCAAAACAAATTCCTTATTGGGAGCAATAACTAATCCCAATGCCACGATAGTGGGAGATGTAAATAAATTAATTGACCAATATAAAGAGTAGGTTACTTCTGTGAAGGAGTTGTTCTCATAAATTCAAGACCAACACGACGAGGAAATTATCAATTGACTAGTTAACACATGGAAGAGACCAATCAATTGGATATGGAACATGACAAAACCATTGCCTCCTTAAAGGTTGATAGATAAGAAAGAAAGAAAGAAAGAACAAGAACCATGTTCTAGATGAGTTCATGGAAGACTGCATGTGTTGAAATCAATAAAACTGTCAGTATGGATGATCAGGCTTGCTGCAAAAGTTGGAAAACTATTGAATCCATGCTCGTCAAGTTTGACATGACCTCCCTTGATGAGCTATATAAATCATATATGATTAAATTGAAAATTTTAGATGTAAATTAGGATCAAGATAGAAGTAAGGGGTAATAAGTCAACTAATAGAGGAAAATGAGGAACTATTGAACAATTACTCGTATAGGTCGATCAAACTCACAACTCTATCAGATGCATTTGTTAAGAGGGTTAGAAAGGACTTGGAAAAATAAGTTGAGTCAAAGATATTCGATGGAGAACTGCAACTAGAGAAGATGTGAAATGAAAGGGTTAATATACTATATGAACTTCATGCTCAATGGAAATTCTTCCATGACAGTGTTAAATAGATTAGTTTGCTTGTATTTTATTTTTGTAATTTTGTATAAAGACAATTATTAAACATTTAATCAGTTGTCCCCCGGCTTAGGGCTTTAAAAGAAAACTACTATGAGGCTGAAAGGGTGGTGGTGGTGATGGTGGGAAACCCTTTTTAATTTGATTTGTACACTATTTTCTTGAATTGATTGAAGAAGGGGAGTCTGATGTAATCGTTGGAAGCATATTTTGGTTGTCGGAATAGCAAAGTCTAATATTTGGTGTTTTTGTGATATTATGATTGTGTTATTATTTTATGCAGATATAAATTATTTTATGTCTATGTATGAATGATAAACCAATAGTCCTTTAGTATTTACATTTAAATTACAGGGATATGTGTGATACTTATTTGCTTCAATGTGTCAATGTGTATTTTTTAATGCATATTTACTTGTAATGATGAATTATTTCTCACGTTGTAGGCTTGTATTCAGTCTTGTGATTAACACCTCCTTGTCAACCAGATGTATAGGAGATGTACATAGAATTAAGAAGATAATTATTTATTGATCATTTCTATTACGTTGATGTTTCGATATATTGTGATAGTAGAAATTATTTTCTCTATCTTGGCAATATTATTCTTTTACATGCATCTATTTAATTATAATCTATTCTCCCAATTGGGCAAAGTTTTAGTTTAGTTTAATGTTTTGTCTTTTAGAACATATTAATTTAATTCATAAATTAGGTTGATAAACTTAAAAAAAGGAATAGTTTTTTATAACTTCAAAGAAAAACATTGTGACAACTCGACCTTCATACCAATCAAAAGTATCACACCAAATGTGGTTGAGCCTAACTTGGGGCTTGCAATTGGATACTTTCCCTTACCATTGACGTGGTCATTCTGACTCGTCAACAAGTTGGTTGCATATAGGATTCCCATGAGGAGCTGTTGAGGGAAAAATAGCCACAAGGGTGAGTATTTTTCCCTGCTTGGGGAAATCCTTAAGGTTGGAGCAAGGACCAAACATTGTGAATTGTATGTTAGTATCTCAAAAAAAGTACCATGCACACATGACACAAGTACCCAAGTATATTATTGATTGCGACCATAATATTGAAAACATAGAAAAATTGAAAAGAAACATAACACACCTGAGGCTATGGACCTAAAAATAGGTGTTGAATGAATTTTTGTGGGAAATTGAATGGGTGATGCCAGGTTGAAGAGGTCGTGATGTTGATTTTGGTGGTGCTAACGATTCATCGAACAAAGCTCTGGTTGATCCATACATGTCATTTGAAGATTGAGCCAATTGGTTATAAATAGGGGTGGGGACCACTTTTCAAAATCATTTGTATTGTTCAACGTGTTGTTTCCCTAGAGACATCTTCACTATTTTTTGGAGATTCAACCATTGAATTTTGATTTTACAAGATTCAAGTGAGCCTTGATCATGTTATCTTCATTTTTGTCTATTCGATTTTTAGCTTAGGGGGCTAGTCAGACCGTATGAATGGGTTTTCGACCAATTGCACGGGTATCGAGGGATATACCATGTTGCTTTTCCCAACATCACCTATTTTAATTAAAGACTATTGGTGTTGGAAAGTGGCACAACTTATCTAAATGATATGATGTTTGCATGTCCGTGCGACATCCCAAGTTAGTCAACTTATGGGGGAGAGCTTCGTCGAATCAACCTATCAGTGGGGTTGTGCAGATTATCTCTCCCAAGGATACCCAAGACACAATAGATCTCTCTTGATATCTAAGTATTTTTCTATGGGTCATGGTTTCCATCTTGATGGAGGTTGACTATGGCCCTCCTCTAAGGATGAAGAAAACATGTCATCACTAGTAGAAAAAATGATAATGATGATATATTTGTGACATCAACGAGATCAATGGTATTCGACAGTGGGGGAAGTATATCCTATTGAGGAAACATTGTTGGGTTTTCCATAGGGGGTGGAATATTGTCTTCTAGTTGCATTTGTTCTAAGTAGACTGCTCGTTCCATGCACAAAATGGGGCACTAAAACAAGTAATGGGTTAATATCCCACATGATCAACACGACTGAGTGGCACACACACACTTGAGTGTATGGGTAGGGATTATTTGTATAGAAGTACGATAATTTGGGACTGTGCTAATAGTGGATGGAATCGTATGGGTGTGGTGCCCACATGAAGAACACTCACAATGCTCTTCCTTAGTTGAATATGATGAAGCGACAATGTTGATGGAAGTGATTGATTGGAAAATCGGTTGGGGTTCTTTAGCCATAGGATGCATTAGGTGAATGGTTGCCAATGCATCCTAAAATATAGGTAGTTTAGGATAGCGATGTGTATAATTTCCAAACTAAGAAATATTGTGCACATTGTTAGAATTTGAAAGGCATTTATATCTTCAAGCAGAGAGTTCTGATAATGTTGTAGCAATTGAATGGAGAATGAACATACAAACTAAGAAAAACAAACCACACAGGAAACAGACAAGTATTGCTCAAGAATTTACAGTATTTCATCATTATAATATTTGGTGTTACAATAGTTTACATAGGAAAGAATTCGAATGCATGAGTAATGAATTCGAATCCTCCAAGTGGATATGACTGTATCTAACTGAATCTCTAACTAAAGGTCTCCCAATCAATATCAAAGTTCAAATAGACAACTTCTTGATGACCATTCGGGTTCCGAGGTTGGTTATTTTGAAGGTAGGTCATAATGATAAGAAGGAAATGTGGCTCCAACAACCACTGACAGCTAGTTAAATCAGTGCAACTGAGTGTGGTAGGTAGGAAAAGCGCTCATCCCCATGCATTATCCATGCATTAGTAGCGCTAGCCTAACTGACTGTGAAGTAACTGAATGTAACTGGGGGATAACTAAGACTAACTAGTACTAACACCAATTAATTGAAGTAGGTTGGTGTCGGGACTCCCAGTGGCTTATGAAATGCAGGGATTGGTCTAGGAGGCGCCCTAACTGATGCATGCACATGCAGTAAGTGGCAGTTAACCTCTAGTATTGTTCCCCACACTTCAATGACTGCTACATGTGCCCGAATTGGTCCAAGTGGACCCAATTAATTAATTTTAAGGTTCCTAAGTTAGGCAATAATTAATCTAATAGACATTTGACCAAGGGAGGATTAATAATCCTAACACCCCCCCCTGAATCCTAACTTGGACAACTGTTGGCCCTGGTAACAAGACCATAGATCGCCCAAATACAATCTAGAAGATAATAAAAAATGATGCTTAATACAACTGAGGAAACAGGGGAAAACCTTATGGGAAAAATCCCCCCTAAAAAATAAGCAGGAAAATAGAAAAATGCAAGCCATCTTTAGAAGAAAGAAGCTTCCTCCTTAGAAAAACAACTTGAGAAAAACACTGCTACAAAATTGCAGCTCTATGTAGCAGCATGGTCCATCAATGGACCTCTCGATGTACTTTTGAACTGATGATTATGTTTGTTTCTACTGGATGGTGAAGGTAGGGAATTATCAAATCTCTGCTTCTGTGGGCCATGTAGCTGATCATTCGCCATCATCAAGTAGTACCGACCTGGAACTTTGCTGCACCATTATGTAGAGAGCGAATCTGTGAGGGATAGTGCAGCATGCTCATTCTGATATTGGGACCTAGTTCTTCTTTTGTCTTCTGGAACTCCAACACCATTTCCAGCTGCATCAAGAATATTTTGAGCCCATCTGGGTTTAGGCTTCTAATTAGGAATGGGTACTGGATCTGGATCTAGAATATCTTGAGATTCAGTCTCAATAACAAGATCATGGTGTATGTGATCTTCTTCATCTGAATTTGAAACCTGTAGCACATCATCATCATAAAAAATAGGTGGAGAAATAGTTATACCTTCCTGTGGTGTTAGAGGAGTATCATGGAGCTGATCTTCTTCTAACTGGACACTTCTTTCAATGAAGTATCTTCTAGTAGAAACCTCCATTAGTTTGTAAGCTTTTGTATCTTCTGCATATCCTAGTAGAATGCATTCGCTACTTTGGGCTTGAAAGGCCTTCCTCTTGTCAAGTGGTATCTTGGCCCAAGATTTGGAACCAAAAACTCTCAGATGAGAGATATTGGGCTTATACCCATGCAGTGCTTCGAATGGTGTGACCCCAACCACTGAATTGTGGGGCACCCTATTGTGCAAATATGAAGCACAGTTTACTGCTTTAGCCCAAAGAGAAGGAGGTAGATGCTTGGCATGGAAAAGGCATGTTTCCATCTCTTTCAGTGATCTGTTCTTCCTCTCATCCACACCATTTTGCTATGGTGTGTATGGAACTGAGTGTTCCATTCGAATCCCCTCTTATTCACATAAATTCTGGAAATATATTTTGACATATTCTCCTCCTCCATCAGATCTTATTGACTTGATCTTCTTATTGAAACTATTCTCAACCATAGCCTTAAAAATTTTAAAGATTTAAAAAACTTATGATTTTAGCTTCATGAAATAGATCCAATAGTACCTAGAAAAATCATCAATAAAGGTTAGGAAATACCTGCAACCATTAATGGAGTTTGTGGACATAGGTCCAGCTACATCACTGTGTATCAAATCAAGTGTAGAGACAACTCTATGAGCCTTCCCAACATCATACTTCTTTTATGGATGCTTACCTACCAAGCACCCAACACATACTCCATCAAAATTTTGGATGGAGGGAAAGCCTTCAACCATGTTATCATTATGGAGCTGCTTCAGGTATTTGAAATTGAGATGGCCAAATCTCTCATGCCAAATCTTGCTGGCGTTGTTAGCATGAGACAATAAAGCTGTAGGAGGAGAAACATGTAAGAAATGTGAAAACTCATAAGCTTTGGTAGAGCATTTTGCAATACCTTTCACTACAAGCTTTCCAGTGGCTTTTTCTGTAATATCAACTGAGTCTGAATCGAATGTGACCCTCTTGGGAGGGCTTGTATGAATCATCTGGTAAATAGATAACAAGTTAGCAACAAGGGAGGGAACATATAAGACATTCTTGAACTCACCATGCTTCGCTCTGTCTGAGCCCCTTCCTTATGCTGGAATCTGGGAATCATCTCCCATGTGAATGTTAGGCCCCTTTGATAGTGAAAGAGTAGAGAAGGATTATTTGGAGGAAACCATGTGGTTGAAGGCTCCAGAATCTATAATGAATGCTGAGGATGGAGAGAGAGTTGCTTTCAAATAATGACACCTTTCGACATCTTCTATCGGTGCTTCTTCATTAAGCTTCTTTGCTCTTGGAGGATAAATGTTGTGCTACTTGAGAAGAGTGGGCATCTCATCAAGTTGCTTCCTCATACAATGTTCTTCAAGATGGTATCCCTTTTCACAGTAAGGACATAACTTTTTTTCAAATTTCTTCTTCTTAGAGCTGGAGGCCCCTTCGAAAGATTGCTGATTTGGTTTAGGCTTCGAATAAGCTGCCTTTGGCTCCTTCTTCTTTGATTTCCCCTTTGCTTGCGCTTTGGAGGAGTCAGTAACCAAGAGAGCTTGATCTTTGGAAGTCCTGATGACTCCCATTCAAATCAATTTGTCTTGTTCCTTGATTAAGGACTTGGAAAATGAATCTAATGAAGGAAGTTTCCAATCAGGAAAGCTTTCCCGCTTGGAATGAAACATAGAGACATAGACAGAGTACTCAGGACCTAGTTTGCTGAGTATGGAAAGGACATTCTGGTCATCCTTCTTCTCTATCCCACACTGTCTTCATTGGAGCACTAGAGACTTGAATTTGGAGAATAATTGTTCAATAGTCTCAAAACTGGTAGGATGTAAAGATACCAACTCATTCTCCATAATGTGTCCCCTAAGCTCAACTTGTTTGTTAAACAAGCTATCAAGCTTCTTCCAAGCTTCTCTGGGAGTCCTCAATCCTTCTAGATGAAAAAGGAGATCTCTGGAAATACAAGTACATAAGTACCCCAATGCTTCATCACAATGGTTTAGGAACTTGTTTCGCTCTACCGGCCGATGAGGCTCAGCCTCCCATCCATGTATGATCCTGTGGTAGCCATGCTTGCGTAAGGACAGATGCATATCAATCCTCCAATCAAGGTAATTGGAAGTTGTGAGGATCTGTGGTTCAGGAGTTTGAGAACTCATAATTGCTCCGGATGGAAGACTGCAAATACTTCTCTTAAGCTATGTAGCACCTGCCAATTTCACTGCAAATAACACTAAAACATATGAACTATTAGAATCATGCTTTTCCTTTCGGCATGAACATGTTTTCAAGGTCCGTCACACCCTCTCCGATGCTCTAAATGAATCAAGAGCTAGCAAATTTTCATAGGGGACTTCTGTGGAAACCCAACTGCTTCTGATGTTCGATGGGGAGAAACAAGCATGAAACCTGCATGAGAAGGCTCTGATACCATGTTAGAATTTGAATGCCATTTAGATATTCAAGCAGATAGTTTTGATAATGTTGCAACAATTGAATGGAGAATGAACATACAAACTAAGCAAAACAAACCACACGGGAAACAAACAAGTATTGTTCAGGAAGTTACAGTATTTCATCATTATAATATCCGCTATTACAATAGTTTACATAGGAAAGAATTTGAATGCATGAGTAATGAATTCGAATCCTCCAAGGGGATAAGACTATATCTAATTGAATCTCTAATTGAAGGTCTCCCAATCAATATCGGAGTCCAAATAGACAACTCCTTGATGACTAATAACTCCAACAACCTTTGACAGCTAGTTAACTCAATGCAACTGAGTGTGGTGGGTAGGAAAAGCGATCCTCCCCATGAAACCATGCATAATCCATGAATTAGTAGTTCTAGCCTAATTGACTGTGAAGTAACTGAATGTAACTGGGGGCTAACTAAGACTAACTAGTCACCTAACACCAATTAACAGAAGTAGTTTGGTGCCGGGACTCCCAGTGGCTCCTAAAATGCAGGGATTGGTATAGGAGGTGCCCTAACTGATGCATGCACATGCAGTAAGTGGCATTTAACCTCTACTAGTGTTCCCCACACTTCAATGATTGGTACATGTGTCCCATTTGGGCCAAGTGGACCCAATTAATTAATTTTAAGGTTCCTAAGATAGGTAATAATTAATCTAATAGACATTTGACCAAGGGAGGATTAATAATCCTAACACACATGTGATTGGTGCACAATGCCTTGTTATTAGTATTGGGATTGGGCATAGCCGATGTGGTTGGCATGCCCTTTGTTGAAGTGCTAGTGGCTTGCGTTGCACTAACAAGGATGTTGAGAAAATTTCTGAGCTCTAGTAAGGTGGGGCACAAGTTTGTAGCATGTCATAGCTACCTGCAAAAAGTGTTTGGTTGGTTAACCCTGGGTGCAAGGGTAGTACTTGGTACCACATGGGATTTCAACTTAGATTTTTTCATTCCCCCAACATTGGGCTTAGTAACGATTGGTGGTGGTTTTTTCACATATGGAACCAACCTTGCAGGTGGTCCTGATGGTATGCCCACAGGTGATACCATAATAAAGTCATAGTGGGTTGTTGGATTTGGATCCATTTCGGGATAAGGTGGCAATATACGACACAAGAATTCCCAAAGTGAGCCCATGTAATGTAAGTTGGAACATTATAGGAGTTCCTTTTACTCCCATGGGGGGGGGGGGGGGGGAACTTGGAATGTAGGTGGTAGTGGGAAGTGTTGATGCTAGTGTGGAGGGGGCTTGTGACTTGTCTTTGAAGGCAAATATAATACACATCAGGATGTCTGTGGAAGCAATGATAACATGTGGAGGACCTCAGTATGCCCCCACTAAGGAAACATATTTGTAAATTCTTGTATCTATATCAACATACGAGGGAGAAGTGGTTGATCCTATGGTGGGTAGGATGTTATCTAGGTTAGTGTTAGTATGAGGGTCATAGTAGTTTAGTTGGTCAAGGGTGACGATTTTCCCATTATGGGGAAACACCATGATGTAGAAAATTGAGGAAGCACCTTCATGTAATACATATAATTATGTCCCAATAAAATGTTGTAGTCAAGTTGGGCATTGATGACTTCAATATCCAGAAGTATCATTTTGTCCCCCAGCTTGATGGGGACATTCTGGTAAAAACCA
Organism: Pseudotsuga menziesii; assembly: GCA_001517045.1. Lineage (NCBI taxonomy): Eukaryota > Viridiplantae > Streptophyta > Pinopsida > Pinales > Pinaceae > Pseudotsuga > Pseudotsuga menziesii. The sequence goes on from LPNX011138184.1 coordinate 665,256, forward strand.
AATGGTTTCGATGGTATCCCATCATAAGCATGGAGAGTGATGGATCAGGGGAACAAGTATGATGATCCTAGATGTTTCCAAACATGAGTGTAAATCACACAAGCAGATACTCTTTCATTGACAATGCATCGATGAATGATTATGTTCTTAATTATGTTGAGGATCTAGAAAGTGATTGATGAGGGTAGTCACGATTCTCCCTTATCAAGATCAGAGATCATGATGTGTGAATTGGAAGGGTTGATTGCATATAAAACACTAAGTAGCGCCTTATTTTGAGAAGGACAATACTGGGAGACTACTAAAGCTGACATGGTGGCATGAGATTGAGAAAAATAATCCACAATGTTGTAATTGTGTGCAGCTTTAATGAGGGGGTTATATGCGATTCGTTTAAGTGGTGTCTCCAAGATATGATCTAGTTGATCACTGTTTGGAAGAGTTATATGCAAAGCATCACTAAATGTAGTGGGTATATCCTCCCCTTGCAAGGGATTAGGCAAGCCATAACCTTTGGTGCGATTTTGGAGGTTGATTTCGATCGTATTCATGTAGATGTTTTGGAAGGTTCCATCACCTAGTGGGAAAGGATCTCGTTGTTGGGGAACTACCTTTTGGTTGGAAAAGGATTTTTTTAGCACAACTTGTTGGGGTTGTGGTGCATTTAGTGCTTGAGGAGGATTGGTTGCGACCTTCTTCCTTTCCTAAAGCAATTGTTGACACTCAGATATTAACGAAAAATTATGCATGTAGTGTCCATATTCTCTACACACGAAGCAAGGATAATTAATTTGAAGATTGATGTTCTTTCCTTGTTTAATAGGATTGTTAGTCCCCTCATTTAGGTTTCCTATGTTCTAGTTCTATTGCGGAGGGGGATTTCCCCCTTGACCCTATTGTTGGTTTTTCCATTCTTTCCTCATTTCTTCTCCTAATTCCAATGATTTAGGGGATTAGCCGCATTCAACTGTTCAAATTGTCGAGTTTTTTATGTGCGAGAAGGTTGTATTAGATTAAACCCCACTTAAGGCATGGGGGAAGGACCAGGTGGACCAAGAAATAACAAGTATGGATTGTAGATGGGTGCAAGGAGGTATGGGTTAGGGGGTCCATATGATGTGGATGGAGGAGTTGGTGGCACCGCTTGATGTGGTGGTTCCATCGACGCTTGAATAGTGTTAGGTTAAGTAGGACTATATGGTCCATAAGGCAACTTCCTAAGAGGAGGAGTTGGTGTAGTTGTGTGAGATACCGATGCAGGAGGTATTGGTGGGTACTGCTATGCCATACTGAGTGGCCCTAGAATTCGATGGTTGGGAAGCATTTCCATGATGGGAAATAGTCTTGATAATATCGTCAAAGAGTGCGGCATACCTGAGGGCATTGGGTTCAAAGAACAATGCCAAGGGGCATCTGGGAGGATGGAATAGACATACACAACTTGCATAAATCAAATCAAAATGCTAGGCCTTGAAGATGGCCTCTTTTTTCTGTTTTGGGTAATGTGGTTGCCACATCCTTTCCAACCATGGGTTAGAGTAATTTAAGAACCAATCCAACAAGAATTGGGGCTGGATGTGTATTTTACACAATGTCCTACATCTATGCAAGCGTGGATGTGATCTGCAGTGTGAGTTGAGGTGCTTTGTAGAAATTCTTTGAGAACTTCGAGTCCTAAATCATGGCGTATGTGGAAGTGAAAATAAGTGATAAAAATAGTGGCAAGACTCAAAGGTGAAATAAGTCTCAAATGGTAAATTGAAGTACCATTTGGCCACTGTTTCTGTAAGTGTTCTCCAAAAAATTCAAAGACAAACAATGCCTTTGATGATGTTGTTTGATGAGCACCAAAGGTTAAATGACATAACATGGTTGGTCGGGTCATCTCTCTATTTCCCTTCAAACTTTGTAATATTTGAGGGAAGCTCAAGAGGGATTTCTGACCTAGTTGTGTCATGATGAACGAGATCATTCATCATTTTGGAAAAATCAAGGAGATTTAGGCTCACCATGAAAGGTAAGTTTGAGCTTGATGCCACTATGGTATTATGTGCGTTTCCCTCTCTTGGAGGTGAGGATAGTGAGAATGGTAATGTATTTCCTCTTCAAGGTGAAGATGATGGGGGGGGGGTCCTTTCTCTAGAATAAGGAGATGATGAGGGTGTACTCCCTTCAAGGGGTGAAGGTGGAGTATTTACTCTTTCATGAGATGGAGAGGTTGGGGTAGTTGTTTGATCTCTAAGAGGTCAAGAAAATAGATATTTAAGAAAGGTGTGTCTTCATCGAGCTGACCCTAACAACGCTGCTTGGGAATTATTAAATTGAGCACATAGATCTGTGGACCAACACACAACTCACAAGATAGATCATACAATTTACTCAGTAATTGAAGAATGAAACAGTGCAAAAATGGCTTGCAACTGTGAATGCTTTCATTAATCAAAAGTCATTAGATAATAATTACAATGAAGTACAATGGCTAAATAGCCTCATGCAATTTGAATCCATGTGAGGAAATTCGAATTGGTTTGACTCTACTTGACTGAATGGTTAACTGACCTTGTCTAAATCATTATCGGAGTTCATCAGAGTTCAAAAACCCAACTCAAGTGTCTAATTCAGTGTTAATTATCAGTTAACTAGTCTAACTGACTGAGGTAGGTGAGTAAATGCGCCTGAGCTGCATGCAACCATGCAATCCTAGTGCTAACTAAGTAGAATTGAATGTAACATACTAGAACTAAATGTAACTGACTCCTAACTGAGCTTGACTAGTCACCAACTCAACTCAACCGATGGAGGTTTCTATCAGCACTCCCAGTGGCTCCTAATTTGTAGCAACTAGTCTAGGAGGATCCTAAACTAATGCATGCAAGTGCAATCAGTGGCAGTTGGCCTCAATTAGTGTTCCCCGCACTTTAGTAACTGGAACATGTGCCCCATTTAGGCCAAGTGGACCCAATGGTGCTAGTGACTAAAAATAGACTGAAATGACTCTAGATTTAGACATAATTGACCAAATTGGACAAGGGAGGATTATAATCCTAACAGGAATGCCCCTGGATAGAGTATGGCCCTAGTGATCCATAGGGAGAAAAAGTGAGGACACCTCTTTGGAGAGGAGAAAATCCTTGCAGTATGAGAGATTGCCTCAGATTTATTTGTTCTGCTATGGTTATGGTTTATGTGATCAAGTGAGAGTGATGGTAAAGGGATATAAACACAATTAAATAGATGCAAAAATATGCCAACCACAACATATGCAATATGGTGCAAATTGAGTGATATGCGTCGAGTCTTTGTGGAAATGGTCTCAAAATTTGGTTATTTTAATTGTTGTTTAGATGATATTGTAAATAAAAAGAAAGCAAATGTAAATTCCGTAAAAGATGTAATGTCCTTCCTCTCAAATAGTCACCATGACTTCTAATTACTCTCTTGTCAGCGGTGATGAAATCCTTTGAATACAAGTAGTGAAGGTATGATAGAGTCAATTATCAAGTAATGATGTTAGGGCCATGTTTCGAAAGGGTTGACAACATTTTCAACAACTAACAAGATCTAACTTAGGAGCATTTGCATCCCATAATTGCACCTTGGTGATATCCTAGGTTTTGGCCACTAAGACACCCATGTCAAGTGTGGATAAGTGCTTCATCCTCGAACTGTAAAGTGTCATCTCCACAAAACGTTGGGTTGGATCTTTGCAGGGAGCATAAGCAACTACACCTTAGATTTCACGTCCTTGGGAAGTGTTCCTTCTTTTGTCGGGTTGTCTTTTGACACTTATTGATAACAAGATTTAAAAGTACCATAAAAGTCAACAACCACTAAGTTTCAAAAAATGTAGGAGATTTGTAGGCATTATTTCGATTCCTAGACTAATCAATCCTAAACTAACTAAAATGTTGTTGTGTGACCTCCCATGGAGGATTTTAGTTGGTTAAAAATTAAAAACACAATGCTGATTTTATGGGGGTCCAAATTTGAATTAAGGAGTGCAAGAAAGCTATTTCAAACTTCCATATCGTTCTAATCCATCTAGATCACTATAAGTGTAAGATGGAGAGCATACTACATCTGAAAGAGTATTTAGGTGTCTTGATGTGTGTGCTTAAGTGGGAATCAAACACGTGTTTTGAAAGTAAATAGAAATGAAATTTGCAACTAACTAAAGAGTAATAAAATAAATACATGTGAGCATTGATGGCTCTTTACTCCACCTAGTTATACTCTAAGTGTGAAATAATTGTTTGCAAATAACAACTACTAGAATGCTCAATGAGATAAATGTGTTGTCAATCCTTGCTAGCTCATTTGGTTAAGGTGTGGGTCTTGTCAACAGGGTGGCCGAGGTTCAATTCCCCTTAGGGGTGAGCTAGTTGGCAGGAGACACCCAGAATTCAACCAGTTGAGGGTTGGTGTTTCCCAGGATGAATGTGATCCTTGGGTGATTTTGACATCTTAGATGCCCCTAGGTAACGGTGTCTTAGACCAAAGGCCATTCCTGAAAGTTAGGGAGATTCTAGCTAAAAGAGAAAAGAAAAAGGACGAAATAAATGTTGAAAAAGTACCTTGGAAATGTTGTTCACTTTGTGATACTTTGGGGTGGACAAGGACATTTAAAAAGGTGGTCCCTAGTACTTTATAAAGTGAGATACATTTTATTTTATAAAGTGGGTTTGAGTGTTTTAGATTAAATTTGACTTTATGCGAATTAAAAAGGTGGGTGAATATTTAAATGCTCAATAATTATTTAAATGATGTGAATTAAATTTCATTTAATGAGAAAGGCGTTGAGCATTTAATGAGAGCCGCAGATCTCATCTAGTTAAGTTTAATCATAACCATTGATTGAAAAGGAGGTGGTTACTCAATCAAAACTAGGGAAAAGGCATGAAGGATAATTCATTTTTCATTTTCACAAAAGGGAATTTTGGAGAGGAGAAGAGGAAGAAGAGAAGTTGATTTGGAGAAAAGAAGAAGAAGATAAACCCTTGTGAAAATTTTGACATGGCTGAGTTACAGGATGAGAATCAAATGGAGGCAATGAATTTCTAGGAATTGTGAGAATGCATTAAATGCAGACCGTACAACAATGAATTTGGCATAGAAATCGAGGATACTTCTGTGGAAAGTGGCACCAATTTCAAGGCAGTTGTACAAGCATTTAGTGTGGGTTGTACAACATGAATTTTGAGGAGTTGGGCACAACTTTTGAGGCAAAAAATAGGCTGATTATACAACACAAAAATAAAGGACCATACATCAGTCTGTATAGCCACACGTGTGCGACTGTACATGTTTTTCGAGGAATTTTGTACAATAGTTTGTCAGCGGAATTCTAACACGAATTTCAAGGAAGAAAGGGAGACAAGTACTGTTGTCATAAATTTGTAATTTTTCCTAGAAGAAAATTAAAATTATCTCTTTGAATAGGTTTTCCCTTCAGATTTTTATCCTCAACCATTTTGGTAAAAAATCACTAAGTTATTTTTTGTGTGTGGTTGTCATAAAAAATTGAGTTTAAATGTGTATGGATGTCATAAATTTTGGAGTTGTTAAAAGTTGAAAATTTTCCATGTGTTTCAATAAATTTCATGTTTTTATGCAAGCAAAGTGATTTTTCTATGATGGGGTTTGGGCATTAAATGTCACGATAAAAACCAAACTTGAAATCGGGTTGGGAAATCGAAGGTTTTTCAGGGTATTAGAGCTGAAGTAAAAGGTTGTAATAAAACTCAAAGTGAAATTTTAGACTCAGTGAATAAGGGAAAACAAGGTTTTGTGAAGAAAATATGTTCTTGGACTGATTTGGGGTTATGGCTACCGGACTTGGTATAGAAGACAGGCTGAATGGGGCAGTTAATTTTAGTCTACGGAAGGATAGAATAGTTTTAATACTGCAAGAGAATGAACTATGGGATATAGTGAACAATACCACTACTAATCCGGTCATAGTTCCTACAGTTGCAGCTAATAAGGTCGTGTTTGACAAGAAAAACATTAAATAAAAAAGAATCATACTTGATGCCATAAAACATCATGTGATCCCACATGTCATTGGTAAATACTATGATTATCAGATGTGGACAACTCTAACCAACATATACCAGAGTTTGAATGAAAACCAAAAAATGTTGTTAAGGGAGAAGCTGAAGGGTATTCAGATGAATAAGGGGAAGAACACGGTTGCCTACCTTACTAGGATTACACAAATTTGAGATGATCTTGGAGAAGTAGGGGAGGTTGTACATGGTGGTGAGTTGGTTTGTACAACTTTGAATGGCGTGACCAAGACATGGGATGTATTTTTGGAGTCAGTTGTTGCTCGTGAGCATATGCCTTCATGGGAGCGTCTTTGGGATGATTTCATTTATGAGGAGACTCAGAGAGGGTATGTACAAGGGAGTACATTTCACAAAAAAATATGATGAGGAGAATGTGACTTTAGTAGCGAAGGGTAAAAAGAAGAAATCCAAAAAGGGTCCCAAGGGTGGGACTAAGCAGCAGTCTAGTTAGCAAAAGGACATGAACAAAGATAAATTCTTTGCTTGCTAGAAGGTTGGACACTATGATGGACAGTGTCCAAACAACAAGAAGAAGAAACAATAGACAACAACAACAACAACAAAGATTGATGATTATGCTGCTATATTTGAGAGAGAGTTTTCTCTCTATGTTAGTTGTACGAAGAGAGCATTATCTATCACTAGCAGTGATATGGAGGACCAGATGGAGCATTCCATGATTGTTGGGAATTCACTGAGTGTGTCCACCACACCTTCCACTTGATACATTAATAGTGGGGCTTCAATCTATATGACATGTACACGCGATGTGTTCACTGAGATGACTGAGACATGCTTGGATTTGGAGGTGGTGTTGAATGATGATATAGTGGTGAGAGTAGTTATGCGTGGGACTGTTAGCTTTTAAAGGGAGTTCATGGAGACCATGACTCAAAGGGATGTCTTGTACGTCCCTAGGATGAAGAAGAACCTTGTTTTAGTTTCCACTATTAAGGACATGGGATTTGGAGTATATTTCTTATATGGGAAAATACACGTCTTTCCCAAAGAGGCAGGACCATTTACTTCATATGCCATTGGAGTTGGATGTAGAAAACTGTACAAACTTCTCTTCCATTCTCATCATGCATTGGCACACATTAGCAGTGACAATGAGTTATATGAGTCATGGCATACGAGGATGGCTCATCTCCATCATTCATCTTTGAGGATGCTGAGGGATATGACTACAGGTTTACCATAGTTCAACATAGAACAAAGTGGTGTGTGTAGAGGGCGTGCTTTGGGAAAGTACACCAAGACTATTTTTTCAAGCAGTGATAGCAGATCATAGGGAGTACTTGATTTGATCGTTCCAATTTGTGTGGTCCTATGTCATCCTTCCTCTTTGACATGATTTGAGTACTATGCCACTTTCATTGATGACTATTCTAGGAAGAACTAGATCTACTTCATGAGGAGCAAGAATTCAGAAGAAGTCTTGAAGAGGTTCCAAGAGTTCAAAGCTCTTATGGAGAACCAAGCATGGAGGAGGATCAGAGTACTCATATCAGATAATGGGGGTGAGTATACCTCCAAGGAGTTTGATGAGTATTGCAAACAAGAGGGGATAAAGAGGCAGCTAACAGTTCCTTACACTCCACAACATAATGGAGTTGCGGAAAGGAAGAACCAAATGATAGTGGGAGTAGCTAGATCCATGCTACATGATCATATTCTTCCTTTATTTCTATGGGTTGAGGCCTGTAGCACTGTTATTTATGCCCATAACAGGAGTCCACACTATGCATTGGGGTGTAAAACTCCTGAGGAGATGTTTAAAGGAAGAAGCCTGAGATAGGACACTTCCACATTTTTGGATTCCTTTCATACTCACACATCCCTTATGAGAAAAAGACAAAGTTGGAGGCTATTGCAGAAAAGGACATATTTGTTGGTTATGATGAGACTTCTAAGGACTTCTGCATATACCTTCCTGTACAGAGGAAAGTTGCAGTGAAGGAGGTGAGATTTGAGGAGGATCGAGCCTTGAGGAAGTCTCAAGATTCTGAGATGGAGGAACAATATATTACTACTCCATAGGTGAAGACATCTAATATTTCAGTTAGTCAAAGTATATGATCATAGGTCTTAGGTTTGACTGGTCCATAGGTATCAGGATCATCAGGTTTAGGGACACAATCTACAAGGACTTTTGCTACAGGGACATGTTCTCAGATTATAGGTTCACATGTTTCACCTCACGTGATTCAATTTCACTTGGATTAGGTTCAAGTTCACCAGGAACAGGATCTCAAGCCTCTAGTACTTATTCAGGGAGACAGTTGTCAGATGAGGAGTCTTAGGACAAGGGTCTTCCACGGGAAGCTACTTCCAAGAAGAGATAGGCAAGTTGGATTAAGGAGCTTGTGAAGGAATCTAAGGAGTCTATGGGGCCACTCAGGAAAGAGGTCAAGGAGAGAAAGGCACCAAAGAGGTTTTCCAGCTACATGGCAGTGGTGACTAGCTTATGTGAGTCAGAGCCTTCTACCTTTGAGGAGGCATCTACACATCAGGTTTGGAGAGATGGAATGATGGAAGAGTACAATTCCATCATGAAGAATGATTTGTGGGATGTTGTTTAGAGACCATAGGGGAATTCAATTGTGACTTCCAAGTGGATGTACAATATCAAACATGTTGTGGATGACAGCATTGAGAAGTAAAAATCTCGCTTTCTAGTGTGCGGGTTCTCATAGGTAGAGGGAGTTGACTATGATGAGACCTTTGCGCCGGTTTCTCAATATTCCTCGACCATATCAGTGATTTCCATAGTTGCAAAGATGGTTTGGAAGATCCACCAGATGGATGTGAAGACCTCATTTATCAATGGTATTTTGCAAGAGGAGGTGTATATGGAGAAACCATAGGGATTTGAGGTGCATGGGAGAGATTCTCATGTGTGCAGGATGGAAAATTCCTTGTATGGACTGAAGCAAGCTCCTCAAGCTTGTTATTCGAGGATTGAATCATACTTGCTGTCGATTGGGTTTCAAAAGAGTGAGGATGATCCCAACCTATACTTCATTGTGGTTGGAGGTGATCTGCTTATTCTTCTGCTATATATTGATGTTTTGTTTATCATAGGGGAGGAGCACCTGATTACAACTTGCAAGAGAGAGCTTGTTTCAGAGTCCAAGATGAATAATAGTGGGTTGATGCATTATTTGGGTATGGAGGCTTGGCAGGAGGATGGACATGTTTTCCTAGGGAAAGGAAAATATGCAACTGATGTTCTAAAGAGATTTCGGATAGAGGGTTGCAGACCGATGTCCACACCCATGATCACCAATTGGAAGAAGATTCATGCTTCTGAGGGAGAGTTGGTTGATCCTACCTTATTCTGATGATTCATTGGGTCATTGATGTATCTGATTAACACCAAACCATATATATATTTTCTGGTGAACACTCTTAGCCAGTTCATGATGGAGCCTAGGAAAGTGCACTGGATAGCCACAAAACATTGCCGAGGTACCTTGTTGACACAATAGACTATGGTATGGAATACATGAGGTCAGATGGAGTGGGTTTGATTGGATTCACAAATTCAGATTGGGCAGGTAGTGCTTCAAAACAAAAGATCACTTTTAGTTGTTGCTTTAGTTTGGGCTCGATAGCTGTGTCGTGGTTTAATAGAAAGCAAAATTCCACTGCTTTGAGTTTTGTAGAGGCTGAGTATATGGTATCCAGTCAGGCTAGTTGTGAGGCATTGTGGCTTCACAAGTTGTTGGTTGACTTGTTTGATAAGGAGTTGAGGTCTACAATTATATATCGTGACAATCAAAGTTGCATTAGACTCTATGAGAATCTAGTATTCCATGACATGTCTAAACATATAGAGATCATATATCACTTCATTAGAGACTATGTTCAGAGGGGTGATGTGGAGCTACAGTACATATCTACTGAGGAGTAGGTGGTTGGCATCCTAACAAAGTATTTGGGTAGAAGGAAGCATATTCACTTCATAGATAAGTTTGGGGTGGTGAAGAACACTTTCCTCGGTAAGAGGGAATGTTGAAAAAGTACCTTGGAAATGTTGTTCACCTTATGATGCCTTGAGGTGGGAAAGGAAATTTAAAAAGGTGGTCCCTAGTACTTTATAAAGAGAGATACTTTATTTTATAAGGTTACTTTATAAAGTGGGCTGAGTGTTTTAAATTAAATTTGACTTTCTGAGAATTAAAAGGGTGGGTGAATATTTAAATGCTCATTAATCATTTAAATGATGTGAATTAAATTTAATTTAATGAGAAAAGTGTTGAGCATTTAATAAGCCATAGATCTCATCTAGTTAATTTTTAATCCTAACCATTGATTAAAAAGGAGATCGTTACTCAATCAAAACTAGGGAAAAGGCATGAAAGGCTAATTCATTGTTCACTTTCACAAAAGACAATTTTGGAGAGGAGAAGAGAAAGAAGAGAAGTTGTTTTGGAGAGAAGAAGAATAAGAGAAACTCTTGTGAAAATTTTGACATTGCTGAGTTATAGGCTGAGAATGAAAAATGAGAGCACAAAATTCTAGGCATTGTGGATAGGCATTTAATGCATACCATACAACAGTGAATTTGGCACAAAAATTGAGGAGACTTATGTTGAAAGTAGCACAAATTTTAAGGCACTCGTACATGCATTTATTCCAAGCCATACAACACAAATATCGAGGAGCTAGGTACAATTTTTGAGGCATAAAATAGACTGACCATACAACATAGAAATTGAGGACCGCAGAACAATCCCTATAATTGCATGCGTGAGGCCATACAACCATTTTTTCAAGGAATTTTGTACAACAGTTTGCCAATGGAATTCTTGCATGAATTTCGAGGAAGAAAGAAAGATAAGTACTGTTGTTATAAATTTGTATTTTTTCCTAGAAGAAAAATAAAATTCCCTCTCTGAACAGGTTTTCCCTTCAGGGTTTTATCCTAGACCATTTTAGTAAAAACTCACTAAGTTATTTTTTGTGTATGGATGTCATAAAAATTTCTGAGTTTGAATGTGTATGGATGCCATAAATTTTTGAGTTGTTAAAAGTTGTAATTTTTCCATGTATTTCAAGAAATTTCATCTTTTTATGTAAGCAAAATAATTTTGCTATGATGGGGTTTGGGCATTAAACTTCATGTTAAAAACCAAACTTGAAACCGGGTTGGGAAATCAATTATTTTTCAATAAATGTGCGAAGGGGGTATTTCAAACCTTTCACCCTTTTCTGATTTTCCAAGGTGAAAGGAAACATACATACTTGGGGTGACAGGAGTATTTAAGTCCCTCGTTTGTGCGCATGAGTGAGCAAAACCATATTGAATAAGCTCAAAGAAATAAACAAGAAGCAATAAGATATACAATTAGAGGTAGTTAAATCAAATTGCCTAGACTAACAATTTCTATGAAATGGCAAGCATAATCATTTAGCTCCTAGTGAGTATTGGGAGGCCTATTGAAAATCTCTAAGTCTTTTAGCCTAAATAAAATTCAAGAAATGGCTTCTTCACTTCCTATCTTGAGCTAAGTTGTGTAATTACTAGAGAAAATAAAATTGCACATGAGTTGTTAATTTTCTGGTTCAGTAAGTGACAATTGAAACTATGAGTGATGATGGAAAAACGTGGTAAAATGCAAAACAATGGAGAAATCATGAGCTATGGATGCATAGGCACACTAATACGTAGGAACAATGTTACTGAGTTTGCATGGATTAACTGTGTGAGTAATGCGACCGTCGAAGAGATATTCATACTATGCTACGTGCCCGAGACACCAATAACCACACTACTAACAAAAAGATGAACTTGAGATGAGAGATTCTAATTTCCAACTATTGAGAGGATAGAGAACAAGCTCCTACATTTGAATAACACCCAAAATAAGTTATATAGGAAAATATAACCTATCGATAATGCACTGAACAAAAATAAGAGTGGAGTCATCATAAACACTGTTGAGGGAAAAATAACCACAAGGGTGAGTAGTCTTCACTGCTTGGGGAAATCCTTGAGGTTGTAGAAAGGACCCAGTATTGTAAATTGTAAGTTAGTATCCCAAACTCCAAATGACAAAGCAAACTCTAAACAAGAAATAAAAAGAAACTAATGTGAAATAAAAGGCACAAGTACAAAGCAACACAAAATAACAAGAGTATGCCAAACCGAATGTTCATTGCCCAACAGTTCAACTATATACAATGGTGTCACCTAGGAGGTGAGGGATTCAAAGGGAAGCCAATAGTCTCCCTTAAGAAGGTCCTTTTTGTCCACACAAATGCAAGATAACTAGCATGGAACAAAAGAGAAACACTTGCTCCTTAGAGGAAGAAAGCAAGGGAGCTTTTGCATGCCGAATTGAGGTAAGAAGTGGATTGAAAGATGAGCTCTCAATGCAATTCTTGCAACACAACTTTGCTTTGATTTTCTCCTATAGAATGCATGCACATGGCTTCCTTTTACAGGCCAAATGGAGGTCAAGAAAATAAACATCTAGATCCAAATATGAACACCCTTTCTCTTGAATTAGTTCTTCAAGTACATGAAGGGGGCTATTGAATGCTCCAACCATGTGAGAAGCTGGGTTTGAATTTTGGAGCCAAGGTAGCCGTTATGAGCCTTGAATCCACAGTGGAAATAAGTGGTCTCGCCATTTTGATAGTCACGTGACTTTCTAAGGAAAAATTGTGCGGGTCGCTAAATAGATAGTCATACTAGTAGCATGATATTTCAGTGTAGGTTGTACCGAATTCCTTTTTAGGGCTCAATTTCTCTTTTGGATCTGCCGAGGATGTCTTCAGTGAGGTGCATGTTGTATGTTGATGATGCCTTTATGTAAGATTAGCTAAATTGTCGCATGTGTGCAAAATTCGAGCGCTAATAAGACCCCACAGAAGTCCCATTGACTCGAAATATTTGAGAGACAAAGAGAAGGTTATAGGTAGTCATAGGTCAAAACAAGGTATGGCCCCTACTCTTTAGAGTGCTTTCACATATGATTTTCCTTGTTTTAAATAAGGATAAATGGACATAGTTAAAAAAGGAAATGCAAATCGTGATTGTCCCAAAATCATGAAGGGAGATGAGGAACAACATTAATCTCAATAGAAAAATATATTGAAAACCGAAAAAGTAATATCATATCCATTACTAAAATTTGTTGGAAATTTCACTATAACGACACTTTGATGCAATTCAAAAATTTCACTTTCTTTCTAGAATCTTCCTTGTATCTTAACCGCATAAATTTTTTCCCTAGTAGTTATGTAAATTAAAGTACAAAACAACAATGGAAAACGTACAATAATTCACTTTCAAACATCCCTAAACTTGACAATTAAGGAGAAAATAAGCCAACAATGAGATAAGTTTTCATCTCTTATAGTATAGCTTATCAATCAATGTTCGAATATGAAAATGTACATTTACAATAGTAAAATCATCCCTTTTATATTCTTCTTTATATATCAAGTCCCTCAACAATTTTCCCTTTTGCTTATGTCTAATCAACGAGATCGTACATAGCCATAAATAACAAAATGTGAAGAACACATGTAGCTGAAAATCAAATTTGAAATTGATACAAGATATATACGTCTGGAAACTTCTGTGAGAATTGCTTCTCAAGTAGATCTAGGAGCTAGAACAATATTCTCCATCAAAGAGTTTGACAAAATATGCAAGAGAACAACAAAGAGACTGAAAATAGCTGGAATAACACATGTGAATGGTGCCAATATCTAACCATTATATTACATCACACCTTGTAGATGTGTATGATACATATTTATAGTACATTGGAGAAGATTCGTGAGCCCTTGGAGGCCATGTGAATGCATACAAGTGTCAGAATAAGATTTGACCCTTAACCTCCCCAGGTTGACCAATAGGCTCCCAAACCTAACCAAACAATCACAGAACCATGTGTGAATAGGTAAGAAGCATCCCTGGTTCATAAATGAGGGAAGGCAAGCATGGGAGAGTGCATGGGTGAGTGGAGGAATCTCTAGGAGGAAAATAAATGCCAAGGAGACCACAAAAAGACACATTCACACACACTAGAGACCCTCGTCAAACCTAGAAGTGGTTTACAATTAATGCACAGTCTAAAATGTCAAGATGTTCAAACTAGAGCGCCTCAACTATCATTTAATGAGCCAAAAAACACCTACTTGACCAATATTGATCAGTATAACCTAAGCTAGACCATAGAACATAAGCACAAGGAAAATGATTATGTCTCCTAGGTAGATCATTAAGGTACTAAGGCATATTATTTCTCCAAGACCCCCCCTTAATCCCGACTTAGTACAACTTATTCAACATGATTTATTAAGGCCTTGGAAACTAAGGCACACGTCACCTTTTACAACAAAATTTTATTGATCCATGTAACAAAGGTAAGGAGGAAAACTTCATGGGACAAAAACTCCCCTAAAAAATGGATATGACAAAGAAACCAAAATCTGTTTACACTCCAAACTAGATGGGTATGTCTGGAGGAATCTTCTTCTTGGGAAGAAGTGGAATGTGCTCAACCAACTTAGGAACAACTGCATGATGAATCCTCAGACCATGTAGAACAACTAAAATGCACTGATAGGAGAGCGAATGGTGCTCTTCAGACTTGAACCTCGAACCAAACAAGATGCCATGCCCAAAAGAGACTTGAAATGCTTGAGAATAGGTGACCGCAAGTGATTCATAAGGATCTTGAAGCATCAACTTTGAAAGAAGGTTGTAATCAACTCAAAGAAAGTGCACCATTGTGATGGCAAAGGCTTCTCCATATTCATATGAACTTGAAGGAACTCTACTAGTCACGATGGAGGAATACATGGGAAAAAGAGTGTGAAGCAATGAGAGATCTTCACTTGACATCCAAACCTCTCCATCTTTCGAACCAATACTCTCATGTGAATAAAACCCATCTTCTAGAGAAGGTTCGCTATGAACATCAACTAGCAATACATATTCACCATTCATAACAGTAAACATAGAGGAGAAGGACATAGAATGGATAGATAACTCTTCAGCAATAGTGATGGCAGCAACTCGTATTCTATCTTCATGAAAAATAGCTTCTTGACAAGGAGAGGAAGCCACAAAGGAAGAAACTTGAGTTGGATCATTTGTTGAATCTCTGGCTACTTCTTCTTCATTTCAAAAAACTTCTTGGGAAATACATGAGGCCGAGATCATAGGAGGAAGGACACATAAGGAGGTGCTCATTTGCTTGCTCTCCATATAGCTCACATCTTCTTTTGGCATGCCAAGAGCTTCATGTAGATTTCTCCAAAGCTTAAATGGGTACTCAGCAGAATCAAGGAGATAGCGCACGGTAGGAGGTATAGTGAGGCACATAGTTCCATAGGCTCTATCATTGTCATTAAGCCAATCACACTTCTCTTAACAGGACTTTGGCTCTCTCACAACACCAATGGACACATCATAGAGACATTGCCTCTTGAGATATGCACACATCTTCGGCTTCCTTTCAGAATAGTTGAATGGAGAAAGGAGAGGAAGTGCTTGCGAATCCATGAAGTTGTTGTAGGAACCTACAACGAAAAACACTTAGATAAACTGGAAATTTTCCCTAAACAACAACTCAAACCTCACTAGATTTGTTTTGCAGCTCCAACTAGCTCCGATCCCATGTGAGAATTGCTTCTCAAGTAGATCTAGGAACTAGAACAATATTCACCATCAAAATGTTTGAAAAAATATGCAAGCGAACAACAAAGAGACTGAAAATAGCTAGATTAACACATGGGAATGGTGCCAATATCAAACCATTATATTACAACACACCTTGTAGATGTGTATGATACATATTTATAGTACATTGGAGAATATTCGTAAACCCTTGGAGGCCATGTGAATGCATACAAGTGTCAGAATAGGATTTGACCCCTAAGCCACCCTAGGTTGACCAATATGCTCCCAAACCTAACCGAGCAGTCACAAAACCACGTGTAAACATGTGTGAATAGGTAAGAAGCATGCCTGGTTCATAAATGAGGGAAGGAAAGCATGGAGAGCGCATGGGTGAGTGGAGGAATCTCTAGGAGGAAAATAAATGCCAAGGAGACCACAAAAACCCACATTCAAACACACTAACACCCCTAGTCAAAGATGGAATTGGTTTACAATTAATGCACAGTCTAAAATGTTAGGATGTTCAAACTAGAGTGCCTCAGCTGTCATTTAATGAGCCAGAACCACCTATTTGAATAGTATTGATCAGTATAACCTAAGTTAGACCATATAACACAAGCACAAGGTAAATGATTATGTCTCCTAGATAGATCATTAAGGTACTAAGGCAGATTATTGCTCCAACAACTTCATATATAAGATCAATGCTGAAATACATACCATAGGCTCCTCCCAAGGCTACAAAGTGAAACCATGCAAAACAACCTAGATAGGGTAACTCATCAAACCCTAACTCCACCAAGAAGAACAAGAGGACAAATCTCTACAATACTATCTCTAAGGAAATATGTCCGCATCTTCTATTCTTCTTCACAAGTCCAGCCCACACTTTTCTTCCAAAACCCTAGTTTCCAACTTCTAAGGTAAAATCCTATATAGGGAAAACTTTTGAAGCAAAATTTAGTCCATAGGATAATTTTCGATGTATTTTTCCAAAAACAATTTTGACAAATTCCATCTTTTTCTAAATTGATTCTCCCAAATTCCATGGCGGGATAAAAGTATTTTACTCTAAACATCGCAATGAATTGAATATTTTTACAAAAGTATCACCAAACATTTTATGGTTGGAAATTCAAGAATTAATCAAATTCACCAAAGCTTCTACACTTCAAAAAAATTATGGATCCTTAAAATATTACTTAACCCTAACCCTAGAACTCCAAGATTCCCTAAGAAACTCCAAAGAGACCAAGAAACCTTAACATCCAAGAGAGAGAAAAAAACAAGTATAAGTACTCATCACTTCCCCTTCGAGGGAACCTTGATCTAAGGAACACCAAGCTTCTCTCTGAAGTAATCAAACTTCACTCTGGCTAATGACTTGGTCAATACATCATCTATCTGCTCACCCGTCGCAACATATTGGAGCTTCACTGCTTCTTTTTGCACTATATCCCTGATATAGTGATACTTGATCTTGATATGCTTCGACTTGTCATAGAACGCCAGGTTCTTCGACAACTTCACACAACTCTGGTTGTCGTAATATATACAAGTAGCATCGAACCGAAGTTCAATCAAATCAGACAGTAGCTTTCTCAGCCACACTGCCTCACAACTAGCCAAACAAGCCGTGACATACTCTGCTTCGACTGTACTCAGTGCCACGCAGGACTACTTCCTGCTAAACCAAGAGATCACACACGACCCCATACTGAAGCAACACCCCGAAGTGTTCTTCCTATCAATGGCATTGCCTGCCCAATCTGAATTCACATAACCCTCTAGATTAATCTTTTGATTCGCCTCATACTTGAGCCCATAATCAACTGTACCTTTCAGGTACCTCAGAATATGCTTTGTAGCAATCAGGTGAACATGTCTCGGATCTGTCAGGAACTAGCTCAATGTGTTCACAACAAAGCAAATATCTAGTCTCGTATTCATCAGGTACATCAAGAATCCAATCATCTGACGATACATCGTGGCATCAACCGACTCTGATGAAGCATCACTCAATAGCTTCAGGTTCGATGCCATAGGCGTGGCCATTTCCTTGCAGTCCATCATCCCGAATGTCTTCAAGATCTCCACTGCATACTTCTCTTGCCCAAGGGAGATTCCATCCGCACTTTGCCACACCTCCATGCCTAGAAAGTAGTGCATCATAGCCAAGTCCTTCATTTCGAACTCGGCAACAAGCTTCCTCTTCGTGTCATCAATCAAGCCATTCTCACTTGTCACAAACATGTTAACTACATACAGTAGGAATATCACTGGGTTCCCTTCCTCAACCTTGTAGTAAAGGTTGGAATTTGCTTTACTCTTGGTAAATCCCAAACTAGCCAGGAAGCTGTCAATCATGTGGTACCATGTCCTAGGTGCTTGTTTTAAATCGTACAAGGCCTTATTCAATTTGCACACATGAGTCTCCCTATCATGTGTCTCAAATCCGAGTGGCTGCTCCACGTACACTTCCTCTTCCACTACACCATTCAAGAACGCAGTCTTGACATCCATCTGGTGTATCTTCCATTTCATCACTGCAGCCAAAGCAAGTATTGATTTGATGGAAGTGTATCTGGCTACATGTGCAAAGGTTTCTTCATAATCTATCCCTTCCTTTTGGGAGAAGCCACGTGCCACAAATCTCGCTTTATATTTCTCTATGCTGTCATCTGCAGCATGCTTGATCTTGTAGATCCACTTGGAAATCAAAACAGACTTCCCATCTGGTCTCGGGAACAAATCCCAGGCATCATTCTTCATGATTGACTGGTACTCCTCGATCATAGCATCTTCCATTCTTTCTTTTATGCATCTTCTTCAAAGTTGGAAGGTTCTTTATCGATGATGTCACACAACAGGGCTATATAACTGGAGTATGGCCTAGGTCTCTTTCTTTCTCCGTGTATTCCTTCTGGAGCGCCATATCTTTCTGCACCTAGGATAACCTCTCGTACCCATGCTGGTTTCCTCTTGTAAGAATTATTCTCATTGGGTGGATCTACAGGTTCTTCCATTTCTCGATCTTCTTCTGGAGTTGCTTCATTCATTGTTGTATCTCAGATCCTGGCTAGTTTTGTTTCTTCAAGGTTTTCAACAGGTGTCTTTTTGGATTTGTTGTAAGCCGAGTCTTCGTCAAATGTCACATCCTTGCTGATGTCGATCTTCTTGAATCCCGGGAAATATATTATGTAAGCCTTTGAGATTTCACTATATCCCACAAATATACCCTTCTTTCTTGAAGGATCCAACTTTGTCCTCTTTTCTTTCGGAATGTGTATGGACACCATGCAACCAAATATTTTGAGATGGCTGGCTTCTGGTTTCTTGCCAAAGAAGACTTCTTCTGGTGTCTTATTCTCAAGTACTCTATGCAGAGTACGATTATGTACATACATAGTTGTCGTAGCAACTTCTGCCCATAGATGCATAGGAAGATCCTGATCATGAAGCATTGCTTTTGCTGCTTCCATAATCATTCTATTTTTCCTTTCTGCAACTCCATTCGGTTGTGGACTATATGGAGTGGTCAACTCCCGTTAATCCTTGATTCTCTGCATAATTCCTTGAATTCATCTAATGTGAATTCTCCGCCATTGTATGATTGAAAGGTCTTGATTTTCTTCTCTGTGTGGTTCTAAGTCAAGGCTTTGAATTCCTTGAGCTTACTGAATACTTCATCCTTGTTTTTCAAGAGATATATCCATGTCTTCCTAGATAAATCATCAATGAAAGAAACATAATATGCATACCCACTTAATGAACTGGATGACATCAGACCGCATACATCAGAGTGGATAATTTCCAAGATTCCTTTTTCCTTGCTCTCGCTACTTGGAAATGTCTTCTGTGTTCTTTCCCTTCGTACATCCTTTGCAAACGCCTTCATGCTTTGCGTGTATTTCTGGAAGACCTTCAACAACTTTGCTTGCAAGTGGTAGTTTCCTATAGCACACATGTGCAAGCCTTCTATGCCAAAATTCACTTGGCTCTACCGAGTCATGGACCAAAGCTTGTTCTGGTTGGCCCTTTAATTTGTATAAGCCTACCTCTTGCTCTCTAATCACTACTGCATCATCTATGGTCTTTCCCTTTGGCCACACAAGGACTTGGCTCTCTACAAATGCAACCCTCATGCTGTTTGCGTCCAATGCAAATATGGAGAGAAGATTCTTCTTTAATCTTGGTACAAACAAGACATCTTTCATCTCCATAGATTTTCCAGAGTCTAGCTTATAGAAAACTTCACCACTTCCTTTTATAGGGTATTGGTAGTCATCCCCCAGTTTCACTTTGTGGGGTGACTCATGTTCGGATAGGTTTACAAATGATTCTTTAAATCTCATCATATGCTTGGAAGCCCCACTATCTATGAGCCAATCATTGCTTCCATGTGTAACAGTCCCCATGAGGGCAGAAATCAGAACATACTCTTCATCGCTTGAAGAATCTTCACTTTCTTCTTTGACTCTCTTCCTGAGAGGTTCATCATCCTCTATAGTGTGAGCATGATGTCTTCTTTTGTTGTTCTTCTTCTTGTGAGAGCCACCCCTATTTCTAGGACAATCTCTGGCGAAGTGTCCTTTCTCATCACATGTATAGCATCTGACATTAGATAGATCTCTGCTAGATTTTCTAGGGCCATCTTTCTAATTCTAGTGTGGATGCTTACCTTTCTTAAGATGATAGTGCTCCCTTTTGATTTCTTGGTGTGTGCTGTGAGAGCTTGATCTTCATTTCCCATCTTTTCTTCTCGAGCTACTATTCGAGCTTTTTCTTGTGAGCATTCCTCCCACTACCTATTGAAAGTGATTAACTTTCTTCTAGCACAAATCCCTTGAATGAAGGAGTCCCATGACCTAGGGAGACCATTCAAGGTGGTCATCACAATTTCTCCATTCTCTACTTCTTCCACAGCTTCAAGTTGTTCTTTGATTTGAGAGACCCTTGTAAAGCATGACTGTATGGTCTCTGCATTCTGAAACTTTACATTCTTCAACTAATTTCGTAAAGTCATATTTCAATTTATATTCTTTCCTTCAAATAGCTTGGTTAAGGAATCAAACATCTCTTTAAGTGTCTTTAAAGAAGACACATGTGGTATAATGTGATTCTTGATAGAATCAACAATAATCATTTTGGTCTTGACCAAGTTTTTCTTGTGTAAGGATTTAGTCTCATCTCCCTTTGGAACTGGAACCTCTCCACTTATGTAGGTGTCCAATTCATTTTCTTCAAGAACAACTGAAATCATATACTTCCATGCTCAAAAGTTATCAACTCCAAACTTTTCATCAAGTTTGGTGTGATGAGACATCTTTAATGAGAACCTCCAATGGAAATACAAAAGATTTAGATCTTACTAATTTGAGATGCCTGAACTGGATCTGGAGCTGATCTTTTGCAGTGCTAGATTTCTGGTCCGAAGTCAAATTAAGGTTTGACTTTCCCGAAGTTTAACCCAACCAAAAATTCCGATCTTGGTCTCTAAATTTCGATTTTGAGTAGGAAAGCAATCTTATTCAGGGCTCACTAAAAAAATCCTCTTTTGTGAAAAGCCCTAATTTCATGTAGCAGTGACATGCCAAAAACTGAAAATTCTCGGAATTAGATTCTGCTTTAACAGAAAGATGCACACTTCAATGAAGTGTTAGCCTATTGTCCTTTTGCTAATGATCTGTGGAGAGAGACCCAAAAAAGTAAAAAACCCTAGATTATGCAACTGCACAGTGCCTTCTTCTCAGGTTAGCTTTGATACCATAGATTTTTTACGTTTAATCAACATGATTTAGGATCTTATCTGAGAGAATAACATGCACACCAATAATCACAAGAGACAAGAGACACAAATATTTTTCCTCGAGGAAACCATAAAGGAGAAAACCCGCAACTTCCTTAGAGACAGAATGAGCACCAATAGCAAAAGTAAAACCCAAAAGTACAAAGATGATCTCCGACATTAGTTCTCTCTCTCACTTGTGCGAGCTACTCCTCTCTCACTCATGCGCTATTGTTGAGTGAGTGTGTGTAGCAAATAGAGAGGCTCACTCTCTATTTATACTTAATTTCCACTTAACAATTACCCTACAGGGTCGACTTTTCTAGGAGAGTCTAATAACCCTAATATAACTCAACTGTGGGGTCTAATGCCCCGACTTACAATGGAGGGTTAACCTCAATGACTTTACATGACTTAATTATATTAATGAATCTCCTGATCATAGGAACAAGCATCTCCGTCGAGGTACAATAAAATACAATATGAAATATACAAGTGAATACATTCCGATGTTACAAATACATCAACAACTATCCTATGTCTAAAGAAGGGTGTAAGGTTCTTGTTAAGTTATGAGGATTTGGGTATGATCATGTGGAAAAAATAAAAACTCTATGATTGTGGTGTTCCATATATTTACCCTTCTCCGATCAAGTAGTAGTAGGATTCCTCTCTATGATTAAGTAGGATTGTGTTCTTTTAGATATTAACCTATGATCAAGTTGTGAGTTTTGCTTCCTGACCTATTATTAAGTTGAGTTATCTTTCACCTAGAATTCAGGAGTGAGTTGTCTTTCCTGGCTTTCCTTGGGTTGGGTTATGGGTTGATTGAATAATGAATGGTTTATTGTTGCTATTTGTTTGTTGCGGTGGTGGTTCAACATCAAAAATATGAGGTTTCAGACCCATGGAAAGAAGGTGATTTTAAATTTTTACATATTATTCTTATTTTCAATCAATTTCATTTGATTTATTACATCGGGAAATTTGTATGTGGCATTTTCTCCTTCAATTGTTGATGTCCTCATCAACCCATCTACATAAAAAATTCAATGTGATATTTAAAAAAAAAATTATTTAAACCTTTTATCTTTTCTCAAAAAGTTTGGACATCATCATGAAAGTTGATGGATCGACAACCATTAATTAATTAGTATATGATGTAACAAAATCCATTCATAACATAATGTTAACAAGTTATATTCCAAATACAAATATTGAGTGGTATTAGTCACTATATGTCTTTAACATTAGAGAGTTAAATGTCTCTAACTTCGAAATTAGAAGAGATTACTTCACTAGACGACTACTTCATATCACACACCGTGTCTTAAGAAGATAATGCATGCCTTGTGAATTTCATAAATCATACCACCAAAATAATTTATTGATAATTCTTTGTATACCTTAAATAAATCAATCACACATATTGTATTGCCCTTTTCACATTACCATATAGTATGATTAGAATATAATATTTTATCATCTACGTAGAAAGCATATCCACAAAAATATGTTGATCAGTGCACTCAACAATTAATAACAACATAATCATGTTATTAATGCCTTGATTTAAATGTCTATCATCACAAATTTAACATAATGAAATGCATAAAACCATAAATAAAAAGAACCAATAATTATTTGCAAGTATATTACATATTCATGGAGCTTGGTTCATTTTTTCCTTCACACGGAAAGGGTCATTGAACGAGAATAGGAAAAATCCCTAAATCAAGTTATACATGTGTGTGTAATGAAAACCATTTGACTCCTATATCCCATGGACTTAGACTTGTACATGTGTGTGTAATGAAAACCATTTGACTCCCATATCCCATGGACTTAGTTTTGAATAATCATTCAAGACTGAATCCTTCCAACAAGATACCCATGAATGGAAAATACTCGAGACTCGTGGCAGAGACTAGACAACTCATGATCAAAGACATTGACTCCCATATCCCATGTAAAATTGGAAGTGGAAAACTATCAACAAAAGTGTCCATGCCACTTGATTGTCAGCTTCATTGATCTGCAATGTGTTGATATGTTGCAACACGCCTAATCAAACAATCATCCATATACATGAAAACAATGTATAGACCCATGGATTGGTGTCATCTCAAGAAAAAAATGGCGATGACCATATGGAATATGTGAATGAATATGGATTATTGAAATTCATTTCTGCAATATGAGTATGCTCAATGTATCTAATGAACATAAAATTATGTCACCAATTAACATCTATGAACTATTAGGGTTACATATAAAGATTACTGAAACAATTGCTAGTAGTATGCATATTATATAGTAGGGGACATGATACATTTTGTTCCCTGCAAGGCATTGACATTTGATAGATACAAAGTCAAACAAATTTCTTCATCTTCCATCCAATTGCTTGCATAAACATGTTATAGCATCCTTAGCTAACAAATATATCCTTGGTTGATAGACATATCCGAATCAAACAAATTGGACACAACAAGCATTTTTAACTTGGATGCACACTGATGCAAATCCCCCCCATTTATACCAGAGCAAGTCTATGTGCATGTAATGCACACGAACTATTGATATACATTTCCAAGCATACAAAAAGATAAGCCAGTGAGTAGAGATGCTAATTGATAATTTATAAACATTGTTTGGAATGCAAATGGTTTTTTCTATTACTATTTAAAATAAATAATCATTGGCCCATTCAATATCAAAAAAATAACGCTCTTGTTCAAAAGCTATCTTCGATATACTGTTGTCAAATCAACCAAATGTCGCATGGTTGGTCGACCATGCGGGCAATTCCAAGGAGAATTGAGAGTTGATAAATGTTGGAGAATCTGCACAGAGAATCAAATGATATTCACTGAACGAATGGTTCAAAAATAAAAGTCCATCTGTACCAGTCCAATATGAATAAGCCTAAAAAAATGCATTCAACCCTTACTAATGAATAACCACCTCTAACACACAAAGTAATTGAACTTGAGATTTGTCGTATACAACCAAGAACTCATGTTGTTCAAGAAGGTATGGTTATACACAAATATTTATTTATTTATTTAAGGTCCTAAAGTCTACAATTGGAAGAGACATAGCAAGACCCAATGAAACAATGTAAGCACGATAAGTTTGGATCTCAGAATTTTAATTGGATGCTAATTTTGACCAAGGGAATAAATGAACATGCTCCCAAGGAAGGTTAGAAATAATTTTCCATCTGTTTTCCTTGTGATGTTGGTGTCCTACTGGTCTTCATTTGCTCTTTCGCCACCTAATTTTATTTCAAATTGCTTTCTAATTAGGACAACCCCTTTGAAAATGCAACAACCCTGTCCATTTTCTATTTATGGCCAAGTATTTAAAGGGTTCAAACTTGGTTATGCAAGTACATATTTACATATTTCTAGGTATGCGTATAATTCATCATATATGCTAGGTTAGAAATCCTTTTATTATTAAAACACATCAATGTTACTTACTAGTATCTTATTCCCTAAAACAAAACCTCAAAGACAACTCCGTTGGAAGAGATAGCATGCAAACCATCCTACTTATTGTATAAAAAATTGGTGACGTGCTCCACTAGATATTTGAAGGGATAGAATATGGTCATCAAAGCCTCCTTTCGCTGAGAGTCACACAGTTAGCACCGCTTGATATTCATCACCATTCTTCACAAATGAAATTTTCATGGACCTGGCTCATTAATTTGTGGCTCTACCAACATCCTTTCGTTGAAGTCACATGGTTAGCACCATTTTATATTCATCACCATTCTTCACACAAATCAAGTTTTCATGGACCTGGGTTATTATATCTAGTAATATCACTAAGTGTTGCTGTTAGCTCATCTCAGTAGTGAATAGTATCATGAGCTTACCCTAATAGTTAAGAAGTCATATCAAGGGTTCTTATTGCGACACTACCCCAATAATAAATAGCATCTGAGTGTAGTATTCCGACCTCAACTTAATAGTTAAGAAATAGTAGAGGTTGAGCCAATATAGTTTATATTTATCAATTCTCTGGTCAAAAACTATGTTTCCTGACGTGCACAAGTCCAATTTATAAACATATAATAAACTAAAGAAAGCATTTTTCTAATAAATATTATAAGAGAAAAATAGTACCTGCTCAAAATTTGTTCTCAAGGAAAAAGGACTAGATCTGAGAAACCTCGTTGTAAGGTGAAATTTCTGTTTTCCTATTAAAAGTCCAAGAACAGAGAAATTTCTATATTATTCTTCGCTTGTTAGTCAGAATTTGTTTTCTTCAATCCTCGTAGTTGTTTTCTTTAACAATTGTCTTGTTGACCTACCAATTCAATTTACATTGTGGAGTGTGCACTTCATATTGGAAGTTTTCTTTAATTCCTTTTCTAACTGCTCACATATCAGGATAGTTATTTTTGTTGATATGCTGATGTGGGCAAATGCCCTCCATCAACCACACAAGTCCATCTAAGGAAAGGGACCAATTAGACCATTCTCCATTTGATATGGCAAACACTCTGGATTATGGTTTGACTGCCATTGCTAGGCTTGATGGCTTTAATTCGAAATGCATAATGCAATCCTATAGTTAATTTAATCTATAATGTCCTTGCTAGGAACAAAAGAAAGTGAATATATACAAAGGCAACAGAAATGATGCAAGCAACAAGCAGGAAATAATTGATGGTGCTTATTAATTGCAGGAATCCCAAATAATTAACAGCCAATTAAGCTAAACATACAATCAAATATAAAAATTATAAATCCTTATCTACCATTAATTAGCAAAGTAAGAATATACCTAAGCAACAAATAAGAAAAATCTACAACCGAAAATGCCCAATCTTACAGTGATTCCAGAACATAATGAACAACAGAATTGAAAAAAATAGTCCAAACCAACCACAACACCAAAATCCTTCAAAGAAATGGCCAACAATACCTTTTCAATTAACATGAAGTTCTATTACAATGCCAAGCAAAAAACCCTTTCTAATTAGCATACATCATATTTATACAAAAGGAGATGATGGGGTATTCAAAAGGTTTAAACTTTTCGGCTCTTCATATCCCTCATTTAACTCTTAGAAGATTGTTCCCTTGCATCTATTTGGTCCTTGGCATAATTGTACCGAGCCTCGTAGAACTTTCAAATGTCATGAACACGTGGGTAATCATGCTGTTCAAGTGAAGCTTCATACAAAGACATCACACTTAAATATATTCAAACTTTTCTTTCATGTGGACAAATTTTTTTTACCACGCACATATCTTTGGTTGGAGCAGCTATGTATGTATCATTTGGGCCTTACTTTGCTAATGCTGGAGGCTTGTTTGATGGCATGCCTCTCCATTATTTGGCTTTCTTCTAAAGCTATCATTACCTCTTCTTGAGGTATGAAAGTATTAGCTACCCAAAAGAGGGTAAATTACATTTCTATGTGATCCTTTCTACCACCTACCAAAGTTCTCCATGGGGATACATTGCATGGGGATACATGTGATTTTCATCATAGTGGAGGGATTAGCAACATGGTGCCTATGGAGCTGTTTCATGGAGTTCTCTTCTTTTCATGTGCTTAGAGATGGTTTTGATGGAGTTGGTTTTCTAGATTGGAAGGCAGTCACTTCTCCTTGGTTGAATGGTCTTCTTCACTGGTTTGGTGGTCTTCTCACATGTGCATGCCTTTTGATCACACTATCTCTGTTGAAATTTTACCTAGGAAGTGTTTGTCCATTCATGCCTTGGGGTGGACAAGGACACTTTAAAGGTGGTCCCTAGCACTTTTAAAAGTAAGAATGACTTTATTTAATGAAGTGACTTTCTAAAGTGAGTTTGAGTCATTAATTATTTAAAAGGTGACTTTATGAGAATTAAAAAGGTGGGTGAGTAATAAATTCTCATTTAATATTTAAATGTGAATTAAATGCTTTTAATGAGAAAAGTGAGATTTAACCATAATTGCATGGGTACTGCTCCAGGGATTTTGGTAATCCGTACCCAACGTTTCCCCGCTCCTAGGAGCTTGGGAGCTGGTACGAAACGTCCCCTTTTGATAGGAGCTTCTTTGGGAACTTGGGAGCTTTTCGGGAGCTTTTTGGGTACTTACTCTTGTCGCTCCCTTTCTATTAGGAGCTTGTAGAAGCTCTCGACCACGTGGAAGCCAAAATCATAAGAAAAGTGTTGAAAATCAATTGAATGATTAAAGTTTATTGTGTCAAGAAATCACCAATAATAAAAATTTCAATTGAATCTATCAATAATGCCATTTTTTTATTTTCAAGGTTAAATAAATAAAGAGGGCCCACACCTCTTAAATGTTTAAATCCATTCACACTCAAAATATATGCTGCAAGTGTACTTAAGTGAATACAAATGGATTTTTTACAATACTAAGATATTGAACAACTTTAATTCATATCTCAAATGATTATAGCTAGCTTACGTTATTCACACTGACTGATATAGCAATTTAGGATCATAAACCATATCAAACTCAAGATATCAAAAGATTTGAAAGTTTGTTAGTTGAACTTAAAACAATCAAGTTCATTCACATTAGAAGTAAGTAGTAGTTACCATAAAAAAAATGCATAGGCACCCAAAGACTAAGCACTCTTAGGAGCAATAATATAGATGGAGTTGGAACAAGGAATTAGAAAAATATTGAATCTTATGATTTATGAAGCTATTG
>LPNX011138184.1:693492-719680 GCA_001517045.1 Pseudotsuga menziesii
AACCTGCCTTTACAAACTCGTACAATGAGATTTGTATAATGTGGACTTAGAGGAGTGATCAAATTTAAAAAGAATGAATTGCATGACACTACTAGAGGATTAAGGGGATAAAATAGTTTAAGCTATGAAATTAATCAATTATGTTTTTTTAATTTTTTTTTTAAAACATATTTTAAAAAATTAATTTTATTATTGTCACTCCCAACCCTACGTTTATTGCAAATTTGGGTGAAGCTTCTAGCCGTATCGGATACTTGTGTCCGCGTACCCAACGTACCCGCACTCCAAAAACTTGTCTAACATGGGATTTAACTTGAGCCCTAGATCTCATTTAGTTGGCTTTTAATCTAAGCCATTGATTTTCTAATGGTGGTTAATCAAACAAAAAAGCTAGGTAAAGGCTTGGAGAATTTATGTGTTCACATTCCAAAGAGAGTTTTTGGAGAGAGAGCAAGAGAGAAGAGAAAAATCAGAGAGAGAAACCCTTGCACATTTTCCAAGGAGGAGAAGAGGCACATTTTTCCAGACAAACTGTACAACATAGGAAGAGCAGGCCGTACAACACAATTCCCAAGACAAAGTACAGCTGCATTAATTGGCACGAATTTCTAGACAGGTTGTACAGTTTTAGACCGTATAGAGGCACAAAAATCGAGGCAGAGTACAACACGGTTTTCGAGGAGACTGACAACATTTAATGCTGTTCGTACAGTATGGATTTTTCAGAATTTATTGCTGATGTTCATGCACAGAAATTGAGGACAGTTTGCAGGCTTCCCTAAGCCACACGTGTGAGGCCATACAACAGGTTTTCAGTGCACAAATATCAAGAAGTCGGATATTTTCTGTTTGTCATTTAGAGATTATTTGGCATGATTTTTGAGAAGAAATAAGGGAGATAAGTATTGTTGTATTTATTTTGTAAATTTGTCTGAAAATAAAATCTCTCTTGAATAGGTTTTCCCTTCGGGGTTTTATCTTGGACTAAATTGGTCAAAAACGTTGAGTCTAAAATTTCATATGCTGGTTGTCATAAACTTCAGAGTAGGAAAAAATAGGGCTGCCATAAATTTCTGAGTTTGTTAAAGTTAAAATTATCTCTTGTTTTCAAGTTGAAAATTTTTAATTTTTTTAATTTTATGAACAGGGGTTTGGGAATCAAACCATATGCAATGAACTGAAATTGAAACCGGGTTGGGGTTATAAAATTTTCATGGTATCAAAGCTGTGTTGAAGGCTGAAAATAAAAATCATAAAGTAAATTTCAGACTTGAAGGAATAAGGGTTTTGAGAAGAAACATGTTCTTGGACTGATTTACAGTGATGGCTACTAGACTTAGGCTAGAAGACAGATTGGATGGGGCAGTTAATTTTAGTCTGTGGAAGGCTAGAATTGTATTGATATTGTAGAAGAATGAACTATGGGACATAGTGAATAATACTACTGCTCATCCTGTCATAGTTCCTACAGTTGCAACTGATAAGGTTGCATTTGATAAACATGACATAAAAACAAAAATAATCATACTTGATGCCATTAAAGACCATATCATACCACATATTTATGGGAAAGACTATGTTCATCAAATGTGGAATGCTTTGACAAACCTTTACTAAAGTTCCAATGAAAATTAGAAAATGGTGTTAAGAGAGAAACTGAAGAGCATTAGGATGAATAAGAGGGGAGAACATGGTCTCCTGTCTTACCTGGATTACATAGGTTCGAGATGAGCTTGGAGCACTAGGAGAAAGGGTGTTGGATGCAGAGTTGGCTCGCACAACACTGAATGGCGTGACAAACCATGGGATGTTTTTGTTGAGTTTGGTGTTGCACATGCCTACATGGGATCGTCTTTAGGATGATTTCATACAGGAGGAGACCCACAGGGGATATGTATAAGGCATTACATCTTACAGCAAGGAGGATGAGAAGAATGTGGCATTAGCAACGAAGGGTAAGAAAAAGAAGTTTAAGAAGGGTTCCAAGGGTGGAACCAAGCATTAGGATGGTGAGAAAAAGGGCATAAGTAAAGTGAAATGCTTTGCTTGTCAGAAATTTGGGCATTATGTTGGACAATGCCCAAAGAAGAAGAAGAAGAAACAACAGACATCAGCGCCAACAGAGATTGATGAGTATGCTGCTAGATTCGAGAGAGAGTTTTCTCTCTTTGTTGGTGGTTGTAGAGAGAGCATCATCCATCACCAGCAAAGATATTGAGGACCAGACAGAGCATTCTATGAACGTTGGGAATTCATTGAGTGCTTCCACTACTTCCTCCACATGGTACATTGATAGTGCAGCTTCGAGTCATATGATAGGTGTTTGAGACATGTTCACTGAGATTTCAGAGATAGGCTTGGAGCTGGAGGTTGTATTGGGTGATGATACAGTGGTGAGAGCAGTTGGGAATGGGATAGTCTGCCTTGACAGGGAGTCCATGGAGCCCATGTTACTGAGGGATGTCTTGTACGTCCTTGGGTTTAAGAAGAATCTTGTTTCGGTTTCCACGATTGAGGACAGAGGCCTTGAGGTATATGTCCTAAACGAGAAAGTGTACATCTTTCCCAAAGCAAAGGGTTCATCTGGTTCATATGCGATTAGGGCTAGATGCGGGAAAATGTACAAGCTTCTCTTCAGCCACATCATGCACTGGCTTACACACAAGGCAACAGTGAGTTGTGTGAGTTATGGCATAAGACGATGGCCCACCTTCATTATTCAGCTTTGAGGATGCTGAGAGACATGATTACAGGTGTTACCAACTATTTTGTACAATAGTTGAACTTCCTATTGAGCCGCTATTTATTGAGCATGATGAATGCTCATCTCTAGAGTTCAAAAGTTTAGTGTGTTCCAGAGTTAGCCAATTTTTGGCTAAACTGTTTATTTTTTGTAAAATACATGTTCATACCCCCTTAGGGAGATTGTAAAAAATGTCCTAGCATTTAAATTTTTATAAAAGGCTCGGCTTCCTGGACTTGGGCATCAAGCCGACTAGCCCAGAGTGGTTTTTCCCTTGGTTATTATTGGCTATTGTACAAACGACCAATAATTTCTGAGTTTTTCACTCGCTCCTCCAAAGCTGGGGTAGTTGTCTTGATGTTTCGGCCTTGGGAGGTTATTAGAGCCTTTGTGTCAGTGTTTTTTGTCATGCTAGGCATTCCGATTGAGTCGTATGAACATGTACTAGCCCCCCCTAGAGTTTTGTTTAATTCCGAGAAAAAACAATTTTCTCCGTTTTTTAAGCAAATTTTTAATGGTTTAAATGAGAAACTTCAAAATGTAATAAATGAATGACCCGGAGTCTTTTTTTGGCGTGGTTGGGCTCATTTTCAAGCCCGGAGCAACATCTTTACCCTTTGGGCCACTTTCACCATCTGTCGGGCAGCCAGAGCATCCCGTGAGGCAGTATTTGGCTAAAAGAGCTTCAACATAGCATTAAAATGCTAAGTTTGGGCAAATTGCACTAAGTCCAAATATTAAAAAGTCAACCAAAGTCAAAATTGATTTTTTAAATGGTGGAGATGACATGGCATAGTCATGCGTTTCTTCTTTTAAGTGCATGGCATATAAAACTTTGGATAAAAAGAAGCTACAAATATGTTTCATGAAAGGGATGACATGAGGATATGGACTCATGAGTGGTGTAAAGGATGTGTGAGTGGAGCTCACGCTGGTATCAGGTGGACCCTTCACTTAATAAAACATTGTAACTTAAACCATGCCATGCGAATTGTTTGAAGCTCGTTTTAATTCATGGGGATGATGACGTGAATGGGAGAGCTCACGCTAGCATGGAGCATGAAGGTGATGCATGCGATTGGGTGGCCCCCCCTGCATTTAAAATAAACATTATAAATTAAATCATATGGTTTATTGTCCAAGTGCTAGCGAATGAGGTAAGTGTATGACATGAGCTAGCTCTCACGTGGGTTTTTACCATGTGATATTTAAGGTGAAGCCATCCTTCATGTGGCAGCCCGCCGTTTAGACAGAGATCAAATAGAGAGGGAGGTCGCCTACGAATTGAGAGGTGGCGCCTCCTCCGTGGCAGTCTCTCAAGCAAACTTAGATTGCATCCCATGATAAACTGGTGAGCGCCATCAAGGACTGCAGGTTATCCCACTCACGCCTACCTCAAGCTGGAGTTTGATTCAAATCACTGCTCTGAGTTCATGAAATCAAGGGAATTTGCCTCAAGTTTGGCTCCTTGCATGTTGAGTCTGTTTTAGGTCTTAGGCTGCTAGTTTTTTTTGTATAAAGAGAGGCTCTTGGAGTTCTCTATATATGGATCTTTTGTGGTAGAGTTACTCTGAGAAAATTGTATCAGCATTTGCTTTGGAATTGTTAATAAAGATATTCGACTTTGGAGGTCTATGGGCTTTTGATTGTGGTGAATTCTTCATGGTTGAGGTGATATTGTCTCTAACTCCTCTCTTTCAATACTTGTATGTATTTAATTAATTTTCCAGCTCAAGAAGGCCATTGTTGGCATGGTAGAATAGCTATTTGCTGTCTCAATTTGGTTATTTATGCAAAGTAGATTAATATCTTGATGGACATGAGTAGTCAGTAATACGAAATATTGATCTGGATTTGATTTTCCTAGCATACTAGCATATGATTTTTTGATCTCACTTCTTGTATTGAGCATTTGTGTGTTATCAGACTTCACCATTTGTAGAAGGGTGCGAGCTCAGCTGCTTCTATCCCAAGCTTCAAACAACCATTTTTGAGTTTAACATTTTGTGACTGTAGGACCTACAGGGCTCGTTATCTTTTGCTACAAAAAAAGAAAGCTGGGAGCAGCTCTCACTCTTGTGTTCCATCCACAAGATAAAACATTCTTTTGGTTACTAGTTACTACAAGAAGCCCTAAACTCCATTTATCTACCCTTTGGCTTCTTCTTTCTTGCCTTGTTTGGCTTGTCCTCCTCTTCTCTGTTTGTTGCCCCATTTTTCAGTCACCTTCCTTTATTTGTTTGCTGTCCATCTTTGTGTTTTCAGCCCTGTCCTTCTTGCTGCTGTCCCATTGTTCTCTGCTGCTTTCCTTCCAACATTAGACCTTCTCCTTTCCATCCACTTCCCATTTCCCTTGTTTGTTAGATCCTGTGTTGCATGGATACCCATACCAGGGGGTCGGGTACACGAACCAGTACCGGGTACTTGGGTACTTCAATGGTAAGTCCCCAGCCGTACCCAGTCGTACCCAAATCCAACCTCATGTACCGGGTACTTCATTTATGAAAACAGGGTACTCGAATGGATTTTGGTACGTCGTACCGCATATTTGGGTATGCGGGCGGTATAGCCATTGGGCAATTTACCTTAGCTCACCGGTCAGGGCAGGTTAATTTGCAGTGTTTGAAGTTTAAAATTTTAAAAATTAAAAACTAAAACACTAAAACACATATAATGTGGGCCTTTGCCCCTTACCTAAACCCATGTGGCACTCCATTTCTCATTGCTAGTGCTTCGTGCTCACTACTCAACGACAACATGACAAATGACCTTAGTGATGCTGATGACATTGATCTTGAGTAAGCTAATGTCATGGCGTTATGAAACCAAATCAGCTATCTTGTTCATTGTTCAATGTTTAGTGTTTTGAACTTTCTTTTTCATGTCTGGAAATGCCATTAGGCAAATTTTGAATGTAGTATGACAAATCAAGTTTGAACTCATGGTGTCATGGCATATAAGAATTTATGTTATTAATTATATTAATATAACTTCAATCTTCCAGTCTTCCACTTGATATTTACTATGAGTCTATGTCATAAGATTTATTAAATTTATTATTTTATGTTTCAAATTTTCAATGTATGATGTGACTGTGGCATGTTTTATATATATATATATATATAGTACCCCGACATACCCAACTACTCTGTTTCAAAAAGTGGCGTTCCCATCCCCGTCCTCGTACCAGTACCCGTCCCCGTACCCACGTTTCCTGGCAACTTAGGTTAGATCTAAGATTTGGTTAGCATCTTTAAAGTTTGCATTTCTAGCTCATTTACTAGTTTGCATCTAGTCTTCTAGTTTCGCATTTAGATCTTAAGTAGTTGGCATTGTTAGCTTGCATCTAGTGTCATTGTTAAGTTGCATTAGATTTCATATTTAGATTTCATCTAAAAAAACAAAAAGGGGGTTCAAAACTTGCATGTAGAAGTTAATTTGACATATAGACTAGTTTGCCTCCTTGCATATAGATCTCAAATTTCAAAGTCTAGGACTTGCATTAAGTTAGCTAGTTTCAATTTATTTCTTTGATTTGATTGACAATGACGGTCTATGAGCTTTGTTGTGCTTTGGGTGATCAAAGAAGAGATCCATAAAAGACAAGAAGCAAGAAAACTTGAAGAAGGAACCAAGAGAAGATTGCGAAGCCAAAAAGAACAAAACCAAGAGAAAGTTGTGAACCAAAGAAGATAATAAAAGAAAACACTCTCCTTTTGTAAAAGCCATTAAGGCTCCTTCCATTTTAACTTTTCAAGTTCTTTCAAAGGTTGAAAATCCAAAAGATTGTAACAGTTTAATAAAAGTTTCGTGAGTGGGGTCTTTAATCCCCCACACCCGGCTTCCTCATTTGGGGAAGTCTTGTAGTGGCATTTTTTTTGAGTGGTTTGGTAGCTTAGATTTACTTCACTAGATTGGTTTCATTTTATGCTTAGAATAGTGATTGCTAGTTTAGTTCATTATTAGCATTTTAATCATTGTTTTACAATTTTTTGAGCTATCACGTGGTTTCATATTTACAATTTGATTGTCTCTTAAAATAAACCAAAGTCTCTTGAACTTGCCATAACCCAAGTCAAGAGCACTCTCTGTCGGAGAGCATACTTAGATTTGCATTTTCCTTGCATTAGGCATATAGAATAGTTAAAGTCTCTTGAACTTTTGTCATAAGACAAAGTCAAGAGCACTCTTTGTCGAAGAGTTCAACTGTGTGCTCTAAACTTAAAATTTGCAACTCACACCCCCCATTCTAAAATTTACTTCGTTGCCTTCCACCACCAAGTATGCTTTGCCGACCCTAAAAAGTTGGATTTGTAATCAAAACGGTGGTTGGATTTGATTAATCGGATAAGTGAAAACATTAATAAAACTTTCACCCCATAACCAACGAATCGACGTTCTCGATAAATACTGAGGTAGTGGGCAAATTCTTGCTAGTGACGCTGGAACAAATCGTTGTCTCAGTGTTCAATCAGGTTGGTTAAGTTCCTTGGACACCTAGCTTGGAATACTGGACAGTCCGACATGTCATTGAGAGGAGCCACTGAAGGTATATCTTCCGGTTGATACCTTGTGTTCTTAGCCATAATAATCAAGATCACTAAAAATTTATAAAATTTACAAAGAACGCTTGCAAAATGATCTCACAAACACACTGAACGCTTGTATCTTTGCATCCCAAGCATTGCAGTCTTGACTTCGTTACCCATCGGATAAGGCACTGGTCTTGTGTTCATTTCTTTTATATATCTGAAGTGCATATTTTATTTTATTATGAATGCCTTTGCTTAAATCAATCAGTTCTGTTGTCCTTAAATTATTGCAAGTATACCTTTGTGCTATTTAAATTTTAAATCTGTGATCTTTTCATCACAATAAACTCCTAAACAACACCCATCCGCATCATCATACACCAAAAACACTTAAAATATATTGATCCATAAAAACTCTTTGTTAGGGACTACCCCCCTTGGCTTCGTTAGGAGTTAGCCTAAACGAAGGAGCTAGGAGTAGGTGACAGTACCTAGCTTTGTGCTTGCCCCCAAGGCCACACGTCTCCCACTTTCTCAAGTGAGGAGACAACTTTCAGAAGATTTCTGCTGCTGGTTCGCATTCTGCGGACAACAACAGGTTTGCCATATTCCAGCACAGAGTAGACTGGTGTATGCAGAGGGTGTATGCTTTTCCGAGCAGTGACAACAGATCAAAGGGGGTAATTGATTTGATTCATTCATACTTGTGTGGTCCCATGTCTTTAGCCTCATTAACAGGTTTGGAGTACTGCATCACGTTCATCAATGACTTTTCCAGGAAGACTTGGATCTACTTTCTGAGAATCAAGAAGTCAAAGGAGATCTTGCTTCGGTTCCAAGAGTTCAAAGCTCTTGTGGAGAACCAGACAGGAAAGAAGATCAAGGTGCTCAGATCAGATAATGGGGGTGAGTATACCTGCCATGCATTTGATGAGTTCTGTAGACAAGAGGGCATTAGGAGGCAGTTGTTAGTTCCCTACTGTTATCTCCTAAATAAATTAATTTTCAATAGGTCAAACTCAAACAATTTATTTTTTCGTAGTAGTGAAGATTTCAGGGTATATTATGAAAGATGTTTGGGTGATTAACAAAATTGGAATGCCTGGTGTTCTGTTTTTCAAGAAATTTGAAAGTTTAGCTTTCGGTGGCTTAGGCGAACTTTTCAACAGTTCATTAGCCATCGAAAAGCCTA
Organism: Pseudotsuga menziesii; assembly: GCA_001517045.1. NCBI lineage: Eukaryota > Viridiplantae > Streptophyta > Pinopsida > Pinales > Pinaceae > Pseudotsuga > Pseudotsuga menziesii. The sequence goes on from LPNX011138184.1 coordinate 701,960, forward strand.
GCTTTTGGCAGCTAACAAATCAGACTCAAGATTACATTAACCACTGAAAGCCTGTGGACTTCGTTTTTAATAAAATTTTGGAAAGGTAGCTTTCGGTGGCTTAGGCGAACTTTTCAACATCTCATTAGCCACCGAAAAGCTCATCTTTTGACAGCTTAATAACTGGGTCCAGGAAGACATTAACCACCGAAAGCTCATTAAATACGCTTTTGGATAAATTTTGGAAAGGAAGCTTTCGGTGGCTTAGGCGAACATACCAATGGTTCATTAGCCACCGAAAAGCCTAGCTTTCGGCAGCTTGCAAATTAGACCCAAGATTCCCTTAACCGCCGAAAACACCAAAAGAGGAAAAACGGTTAGCTTATCCATCGAAATTAAACGCTGTCAGCATGAGGGACGTCATGATCAAACACTTAACTGCTGAAAAGATTGGGGACTGCAGAAAATCATTAGTTGGTAAATAAAAGGTCGTTATTGAACCGAAGTGATTGATAGAGACCAAAACCCTAGCCTACCCTCCATCTGTCCCACGACTGCAGTTGAACCACCATGAAACATCAGGTTCCAGTTAAAGATGATTGCTGTACTAACTATCTCGTGGTTATCACCAGAGTTTACCATCATTGTACTCAAGTACCAATTGACTGATTAATCCCTCAAAATCAGCACCATATCCTCAGTACACTCCACATTTATCTGCATACATCCTCACTGATCCAGACCACCCCTGAAACTAGCGCGCTAATCCCATTTACAGAATTCGAATTTTGATTTTTGCAGGTACTAGAAGCACAGTCCAGAGATGAAGAAAGGAGGAGGACCTGCCCTCAGACAGGAGTTAGGTGACATTAGCTATCTTGAGTCACATCCAAAAGTATGCCAATTCTTCAAAGATGTAGGCTGTTACAGGTTCCGTGAGAAAATCCAGGGTTCCCACCAGCAAGTGGCAGAAACCTTTGCTCTTTCTTTTGATGGCTCTAAGGCATTGATAGGCAAGGAAGAGTTCCAGGTTGATGAAACCCTAATAGCAGAAGTTGCAGAACTCCCAAGGACGGAAGAAATGGTTCAAGACCACCATTACTAAGGATGTGGAATTCACGTCCTACTTAAAGCCTGAACACAAAACGTGGTATGGAAGAAAAACATCCCATCCACCTGGCTTGAGGAGAAGTGGTAGCAGTTATGGAAAGCAATCTTGGTTTATGTAACCTGTGAAGGCAGGTATAACAGGGTGATGATATATCACTTTAAATTGATGAACCATTTTACAGGCAGAAGCCCTTTAAACCTACCTTTCTACCTCCACAAGAGCCTAACCAAGATGGCCCACCAGGTCAAAGCGCAACCCACCAAGATCTCAGGGAGATTATCTCACCATGGTCTGATAAAGCTCATTGTCCAAGAATTGCTGCAAAGAAGAAACATGGCATGGACATTTTTCTTATTATGGAATGAGTTTGAAATAGGATTACAGCCAGAAGACAAAGGAAAGTTCTCTTCAAAGAAGTCCACCACTCCTAGGAGTGGCAAGAGGAAGAGGAGGGCTATCTCACTAATGACAGTGGATCAACCCTCTCCAACTTCTAAAACCAACCAAGCCAAAATAAATCTGGACTTCAGTTGAAAGGAGAAGGAAGCCCCAACACAAGGTGAAAATATACTTAACTTACCCTACTCAGAAGAAGAAGAAGAAAAGGAGCAAGAAGTTGACCTAACAAAGTAGGTGGCAGCAGAACATGAGGAGTTTCCCTCACCAACACCAAGGGAAGGTCAAGAGGAACCAATGGTAGAGACCTCCTCAAGCAAACCTAGGTCTTAGAGAATCAATCAGCTGTTAGGGAAAATACATGAAATGGAGATCTTAGACAGAGAGATCAAAAGGGATAATGCAGTATCAACCAAGAAGAATACTGAGTTGCACAATTCTCTTCTAGAAATGAGGGATGTATGTTTTGCTGAAAAGGAGAAATCTAAGATTAATGAAGGACAACTCCAAGCTCTACAGAATGATCAGGCTTTCGAGGTTGGAGAAGAAAAACTCAAACCCTAGCTCTCAAGCTCACTTTGCTCTAGAAACTCTAGCAGAGGCAGCTATTAGCCTTCAGGATCCGGAGGTAGCCCATGATATTGCTGATATTCCAAATCTTATGCAGGTTGAAGAAGTACCAGAAGGTCAGGAGTGAAGAGTAAAAGGCTGATTAAAGGCTAATAAAATTTTGCAGAGAACAGAGCTTTCAGTGGCTTAGGCGAACACAGCAGCTATTCATTAGCCACCGAAAGCAGAGATTTCAGCAACTTACAAACCCAGGATTCTGCTTCCTTAACCACTGAAAGCACAAAAGGGTGTAGAAAGATATGTTTACACACAGAACCGGTTTTGGTGGATACAAACACCTCAGGGGTGAATTATGAAGCTGAAAATTGATGACAAGCACCAGTGGAGGAGGTCTGTTCCAGTTTTAAAGGTGCGATCAAGGAGAAATGGGTCACAAACCCTACCTGTTTTTAACAAACCGTGGCTTATCTGTCAGATAATAGGTTATAGCTCTACTTCAGTGATCACCACAGTTATCAAAGGGTTCAATGAGTGAACAAAGTGTTAGAGTTACATAAACTAGCACTTAAATTAGGGTTTTTCACCTAAATTTTTGCAAAACAGTTATGTTATCTATTTTTAGTAAATCAAATCCAACTTTTCAGGATTTGAAGATTTTTGTAAAGGCTATAAAGCCTAAGACTTATGTTGAAGCAAGGGTTCGACTTCGGAGACTTTTAGACCCTTATTGTTATCAAGCTTCTCATGTTATTCATCATTTAATATAAGCTCTTTTGCCATTATATGTTCAGCTTCCATATCTTTTCTGTTCTGTACTTGTGCTTGACTGTTTGATTCAGGTTCATTCTTTTTATCTAATGTCAGATAGCTGTCATCCTATCTATGTGTTGATGAGTTGAATTACAAGTATTTTTCCTTGTTATGATTAGCCATTCATATGTGATTGCTTTATATATGAATCTTCCAGCATAGTAAATTCTCCATTTATTCACCTTATTATCAACCCTCTGAACATTGGTGGTTAGAACCCTTATCTTTTAAATTAAGTTTTATACATGTCTTGAGTGTGTGAGGTCCTTTAGGTCATCTGACTTTATCCATTTAGAAAAACCATTAAAAACATTTAAGTTACCAAGCATCCTCAAGCTGCAACCTAGAAGAGTTTCCTGGAGTGATAACACCTACATTCCATCGCAGAATGGAGTGTCTGAAAGGAAGAACCGTGCAATAGTGGGTGCAGCTAGAGCCATGCTACATGATCAGAGTCTTCCTTTCTTCATATGCTGAGGCCTGTAGTACAATTATTTTGTATAGAATAGGAGTCCACACTGTGCCTTCTGGTGCAAATCTCCTGAGGAAATGTTCACTAGGAAGAAGCCTGAGATAGGCCAGTTCCGCATTTTTGGATGCCTGACATATTCGCATGTCCCTTCTGAGAAGAGGACAAAGTTGGAGGCTACTGGAGAGAGAGGTATCTTTGTTGGATAGGATGAGATTTCAAAGGCTTATCGCATATACCTTCCTGCACAGAGGAAAGTTGTAGTGAGGAGGGAGGTGAAATTTGAGGAGTGAGCCTTTAGAAGATCTTGCGAGTCTGAGGAGCAGCAGAGTACTACTCCATAGGAGACAACATCACAGAGTTCAACGAGTTAGGGCACAGAGTCACATGTCTGAGGGGTGACAGGGTCACATATTACTGGTTCATCAGTTTCAGGGACACAGTCTACAGGGGCTTCTGGTATAGGGACAGGTTCATGGATCACAAGTTCACAGGTATCACCTTCATGTGACTCAGATACACATGGTTCAGGTTCAAGTTCACCAGGTACAGGATCTTAGACCACTGGTACTTCTTCAAGGAGACAGTTGTTTGATGAGAATGTAGAGGAGGGTCTTCCATAGGATGCTACTTCCAAGAAGAGAAATCCAAGTTGGCTTAAGGAGCTTATAAAGGAAGTAGAGGAGTCTGTGGGGCCACCTAGGAGGAAGGTCAGAGAGAGTAGGGCACCTGAGAGATTTTGCAATTACTTGGCTCAGGTGACTAGTTTGCGTGAGTCCGAGCCTGCTACTTATGAGAGATTCCATGATGGACGAGTACAATTCCATCATGAAGAATGATGTGTGGGAGGTTGTTCCAAGACCAGAGGGGAAGTCAGTTGTGACTTCCAAGTGCCTCTATAAAATCAAGCATGTTGCAGATGGTAGCATCGAGAAGTACAAAGCTCAATTTGTGGCGCACGGGTTCTCACAGGTGGAGGGAGTTGATTATGATGAGACCTTTGCGTCGATTGCTAGATTTTCTTCGATCAAAGAAGTGATCTCCATTGTTGCAGAGATGGGTTGGAGGATTCATTAGATGGATGTGAAGATTGCTTTCCTCAACGGTCTTCTACAGGAGGAGGTATATCTGGAGCAGCTAGAGGGCTTTGAGATTCATGAGAGGGAGTCTCATGTTTGCAGTCTGAAAAAGGCCTTATATGGTCTGAAGCAAGCCCCTCGGGCTTAGTACTCGAGGATTGATTCATATCTGCTTTCGATTGGGTTTCAGAAGAGTGAGGTTGATCCCAACCAATAATTCATTGTGGTTGGAGGCGATCCGCTCATTCTTCTACTATATGTTGATGACTTATTCATTACAGGAGGAGAGCACCTGATTGAGGCATGCAAGAAATATCTTGCTTCGGAGTTTGAGATGACATACCTTGGGTTGATGCATTACTACTTGGGCATTGAGGTGTGGCAAGAGGATGGACATGGTTTCCTAGGGCAAGGAAAATATGTTGTAGATATTCTAAAGAGATTTCGAATGGAGGAGAGCAAGCCCATGTGCATACCCATGATCACCAACTAGAAGAAGCTTCATGCTTCTGAGGGAGAGTTGGTGGATCCTACTTTGTATCGTCAACTTATTGGTTCGTTGATGTATCTTGTCAACACTAGACAAGAATTGAGTTTTGCGGTGAACACTCTTAGTCAATTCATGGTGGAGCCTAGGAGAGTGCACTGGATAGCTGCAAAACACATTTTGAGATAAGCTGTTGGTACAATAGACTATGGTTTGGACTACAAGAGGTCAGGTGGAGTGGGATTGGTTGGTTTCACAGATTCAGATTTGGTAGGCAGAGCTTCGGACCAGAAGAGCACTTCTGGTTGTTGCTTTAGTTTGGGCTCGGCAGTTGTGTCGTGGTTCAGTCGGAAGCAAAAGTCCATTGCTTTGAGTTCTACAGAGGTTGAGTACATGGCAGCCAGCCCGGCTAGTTGCAAACCATTGTGGCTTCGCAAGTTGATGGTAAACTTATTTGGTCAGGAGCTGAGGCCTACTATTATACATTGTGACAATTAGAGTTGCATCGGGCTCTCTGAGAATCCAATGTTTCATGACAGGTCAAAGCATATTGAGATCAGATACCACTTCATTAAAGGCTATGTCCAAGGAGGAGTTGTAGAGTTGCAGTACATTTCTACTCATGAGCAAGTAGTAGACATTCTCACGAAGTCTTTGGGAAGAGGGAAGCATATTCATGTCAGAGACAAGATGGGGGTGGTGAAAAACACTTTCCTCGGTAAGAGGGAGTGTTGAAATTTTACCTAGGAAGTGTTTGTCCATTCATGCCTTGGGGTGGACAAGGACACTTTAAATGTAGTCCCTAGCACTTTTGAAAGTGAGAATGGATTTATTTAATAAAGTGACTTTTTAAAGTGAGTTTGAGTCATTAATTATTTAAAAGGTGACCTTATGAGAATTAAAAAGGTGGGTGAGTAATAAATTCTCATTTAATATTTAAAAGTGAATTATATCCTTTTAATGAGAAAAGTGAGATTTAACTTGAGCCCTAGAGCTCATTTAGTTCTCTTTTAATCTAAGCCATTGATTTTCTAATGGTGGTTACTCAAACAAAAAGGCTAGGGAAAGTCTTGGAGAATTCATTTATTCACATTCCAAAGAGAGTTTTTGGAGAGAGAGCAAGAGAGAAGAGAAAAATTAGAGAGAGAAACCCTTGCACATTTTCCAAGGAGGAGAAGAGGCACATTTTTCTAGACAAATCGTACATCAGAGGAAGAGCAGGTTGTACAACATGATTCCCAAGACAAAGTACAACTACATTAATTTGCACAAATTTCCAGACATGTATAGTTTTAGACCATATAGAGGCATGCAAATCAAGGTACAATACAACACGATTTTCGAGGAGACGGACAACATTAAATGTTGTCCATACAATACATATTTTCCAGAATTTATTGTTTTTGTTTTTGCACAGAAATCGAGGACAATTTGCATGCTTCCCTAGGCCGCACGTGAGGCCATACAACAAGTTTTCAGTGCATAGATTTCAAGGAAAAGTCTGATATTTCCTGTTTATCATTTAGAGATTGTTTGACATGATTTTCAAAGAAATAAGGGAGATAAGTATTCTTGTATTTATTTTGTAAATTTGTCTGAAAAATAAAATCTCTCTCTTGAGTAGGTTTTACCTTCGAGGTTTTATCCTGGACCAAATTGGTCAAAAACATTGAGTCTAAAATTTCATGTGTGATGGTTGTCATACATTTCAGAGTAGCACAAAGTAGGGCTGCCATAAATTTCTGAGTTTGCTAAAGTAGAAATTATCTCATGTGTTTCATGTTATCAAGTTGAAAATTTTTAATTTTTTATGAACATGCATTTGGGGTTTGGGCATTAAACAATATGCAATGAACTGAAATTGAAACCGGGTTGGGGTTAAAAAAAAATCAATCTCATCATGGGGTTGCCTTAGTATACTTGTTCATTTGAAAGATTCTACAACTTAGTCATGATGATATTATAAGGTAGTTGTTTCATGTTGTTGTTGGAACTTCCTAGGGACTTTTGTATGGTGGTGTTGTATTATTATTGTCACTACGAAGGGGGTGTTCTACATAGTCCCCTTTACCTATACGTGATGGGAATATATGATTAGGAGTTAGCACTTTTACCTATGTTTATTTCCCATGATGTGATGTGATGATGAGATTTCCCTGCGTGACATAACATTGTGACATTTGTTGGACATCACTTAGGGGGGTATTCATTTGATGTTGTATGAACCTTGATTGATGTGTTATTTCCTAAGTTTGATGAACTGGAGATGGCGTTGTTGTTAAAGTTAGTGTAGCTGCGAGACCCATTCTCAAAGAGGATGGTACCCTAGTCAATTAACTATGTTGATGAAATTGTCATTGATTCCAACATGGTCTTGCAATGGCCCCACAGGTTGTCATTGATGCCACCAAGTCCCACTTGCAGTTCCTTGAATCCCTTACAGAGTGGGTTTGTGCCTTGAAGCACCTTGTACCCAGTTGACAAGGTCCTTGTACCCATGAGGATGGATCTTGATGCCACCACCTTGCTGAAGATGTTGAAGACCTTGCTGACGATGTTGAAGACCCTGGAGATGGTCTTGAAGCCCTTGTAGATGATGGAGAAACCCTAGATGGGTTGGAGAAGCATTAATGACCCATTCTGTGGTCATTTGCTTTGATGGTGTCATGGTACTCCAGTAGGAGGTTTGGCAACCCCATAGGTGATGTCATGATGGATCTTGACCCGTGGAGGTCCCCTTGTGTGGTTGAGGTGGTTGATGAAGCCTCTTGCTTGATGAAGAATCCTTGAAGAAGTCCTTGGACCCACATTTGATGACTTGATGCCCTTGCAAAGGTCATGAAGCCCATTGCTTGCACTTGATATGGTTAGATGGCATGATGAAGGCACCCACACACATGCGATGACACTTGGACACTTGCTTGCATGTTATGGGTTGATGTGGTGGACACGCTTGCACTTGACGATGACCTTGATACCCTTGATGAGGTCATGGAGTCCTTGGAGGACACTTTTGCTTATGATGGCATACAACTAACCCTAATATTGATCATTCTTGAAGATGACTTTAAATGATAAGGGCTGACCTTTGTAAGACAAATTTCAATTAAAAAAAAATATACAAATTAAAAATACTTACAATGAAGTCGGCTCCAAACAAAAAATAAAATTATTTTTTATTACATGTTGGCTCAATGAAAAATCAGTATAAATACCCTATCTACGCCCTCATTTACACACAAAAAAAAATTCAGTGGAGTTAGAGTTGCTCTGCAATTTTTCCTGGATTGAGGCTGCCTCAGTGCCAAGGTTTACAACAGGCGAAGGCAACAACAACTAAGTGAAAACAGTCCTGAATTTGCAGCAGCAAGTTGATTGAGTGTTGGAGGCTTTTTCACACTGCACGGTCTGAATTTTTGGTGAAAACAGTCCCGAATTTGCAGCAGCAAGTTGACTGAGTGTTGGAGGTCTTTCCACACTTTACGGTCTGAAATTTTGGTGAAAACGGTCCTGAATTTGCAGCAGCTAGTTGACTGTGTAGAAGGAGCACTTTCGGTGGTGAACAGTGACTGAGGCAGCCTCCTGAAATTTTATTTTTTTTCAGTTGGAGAATATTTTGTTTGGGGTATTTTTCTTTGTTGTAAAGCTTGGAAATGAGGGAGCAGTCGAGGGTTTCCACAGCTCAGTTTTTGCAGCAGTATTGACTGAGGTTCAGTGATCTAATACTTTGCAGCAGAAGCAAGTTCTTGGTGAGTTTTGACTGAGACATCTCGCTGCCTTAGAAATGACCTAGGAACAGACCCGAACTTGGACAGCAGAAGGGCTCGTTGACTGAGTCTCAGCCTCGGGTGAAGGAGCAATGAATACAGCAGAGAATCTGTCTTTTTGCAGCAGAGAAGTTGTCCTTTTTGCTACCATTTTTTTGTTAGCCTTATTCTAAATTTTTTCTTGTGGAGTGTTGGAGTCAATGGATAATGGAAATCTTTGATAAATTTTAAACTTGTGCGGAGTGAACCAAACCCTTGTTCTTTGCTGCCCTATATGAACAGTCACAAGACAGTTTTCATGGTGGTCTGAGTTTTGCAGGCTGTTGATGATGGTGCATGTAAACTACAGTATTGATGCACATGAACAGTCCCATTGCTACCTCTTCTTGCTACAGTCCAAGTCTTGGTTAGTAATGCATTGACAAGGTATGTAAACAGTGAATGACAAGTTATGTTAGAGTCTACCCTAAACATAGCCGCAGTAGCAGCAATCTTATGTGGAGGCATTTAAATAAACAACCAGTGTACAGTAAAGCCTTCTTGCAGCCCTGAAGCAGACCAAACTCAGACACAAGTCAAACTTTGGCATCTGAAGATCATCTCAGTATTGAAGCTTTGTAACTCAGATAAAAGGTAGTAGCAAAATATGTCAATCAGATGGGTTGAAAACAATGAGTTTCAGAGCAGACTTGAGGGATGATCCTGTAGCGGCCTATGACAGAGCTTGAAGGAACTTATTGACTGTGCCTAGGGCAAATGTGATTGGGTTCCATGAGCGGATCTTTTGATGATTGGGCATGAGTTCATGAGCAGTGACTACACTAGACAAAGCACTTGAGAAGATTGAGAAGGGAATGTGATGATATGTAAGTGAACTTAATGATGCAGTGATGATGGTATGTTAAAGATGCATATACATGCTACTTGATGTATCAGCAGTGATGAAAAACATACTTACAGTTGTATGCAAAAAGTGATTTGATGAACAAGTCTATAAGCAAAGGATGATGAGAAAACCTATGATGTTGATGATGCATGCTATGAAGTTCTGATGACAGTCTGCTATAGTTTGCATAGTTGAAATTTGATCAAGATAAACCCTATACATGTATATATGGATGATGACACATATTTTGATTCTTAATTATTGATGATGTTGATGAGCTGTTGATGAAGATGATGGGCAGACCTTTGTAGAAACTGTATGATGACTTGACAGTGACCAACAGTATTGACGAGCAGACGTGTGACCAACAGTAGTGATAAGAAGCAGTGAGCGCACTTGACAGTGATATGTGTGTGTGATGAGTATGATGAGACAGTGAACTGTAATTGTAAAAGCAAGCTTGTCTTGCTTTTGAGGTTAGGATACCTCAAATCTTTCTTAGCAGGGTCTAAGAAAACCAGGCAGGGTCCTGGACGAAGAGTAGGTGCTGATTTTACCTCACGGTTGTAGCCGTTCCAAAACAAATACAAAAAGATTACAAAATCATATGGTGTTGTGTTCTCTTGTGCTATGGATTTTGTTATGACTTCATGATTAAGATGCTTATGATTTATAAATGATGAAGTGATAGATATTTATGAAATGATTATGCAAATGGTAGAATAATGCATTGATGAATTAGTTGTTGATTGTTAAAATTGAAAAAGTAATAAAGACTGCACACATAGATTCACCCCCCCTCTCTGTGTCCCTGGTGTGTCTAACAAACTAGGGCAGAGTAAGACCCTAGAAGGTACCCTAGGGCCCCCAGTGGTCTCCTGGGGTTCTTGGTTTGGGACCCAGCATGTTGATGCCATGGAGAATCCCCTAGCACGTGGCTAGGGCCCCTATATGCCTCTAGGGTATTCTGGTATGGGACCACGGACACGATGTCCAAGTAGAACCTACAGGTAGAAGCAGAGACATATTCTAGTCTAGGACCAAGGACACGATGTCCAAGTAGATCCTGCAAGTAATTGATCAACTTTCAGTCTGGGACTGAAGCTCAACTTAGTACTGAGGACCATACTCCAGGAGAATGGAGGACCCGATTAAGGTCTAGGAATTTATCAACATGATTCAGTCTGAGACTGAAGCTTAGATTAGTACTGAGAGCCATTCTCTCGAAGAATGGAGGCACCTGGTTAGTTACCAGGAATTTGATTCAGTCTGGGACTGAAACTCAGCCTAGAGCTGAGAACCATTCTTTAAGAATGGAAGATGATGCCCTCTCTCCTAATCGTTACTACTAGGTTGTTTCTCAAGGGATTAGCCACCACTTGATGATGTCACTAGCACCTAACCCTTAGGAGCAGTGTTGAGGACCAAAGGATTGTACCATCTGGTTTGCATCTTCCCTTTTTATAGTGATGACAAAAATATATATAAAACAATGTACCTTGGAGAGACAAAAGATTATTGGTCTTGTTTGTCCACCTTATATGGTTCACCCTAATCTTGTGGGTTTGTGCGATGTTTTACTATGACCCCTTGTGTTGACTAATGGTCCTTAATCTTACTTGGTCTGTGCACTCTTATTGTGTGTGTACCCTTGTCATGATAACTCTCACCTTTTGGGTTTCTTTGGTACACTATTCTTTTGGTTGGACCATTTACTTTATGGCTTTATTATAAAATCATTAAATGTTTATTTTATGGTCTTATTAATAAAACCTTTATGGTTTTATTAATAAAGACCTTTGGACCATTTATCTTTATCTTATGTTTAAGACCTTTGGACTTTCTAGTCTTTGGACCACTTTATGTTTGGTTTAACTTTATGACACCCTTAAGACCTTTTGTACACTATCCTAAGTCAATTCTATTTTATGTTTTTATAAAATCATCTGACCATTTTATATCTTTACCCTTGGCCCTTTGGTTATGATTTGGACCATTTTATGAACCATTCATTTCATGGTTTTATTCGGTTATGTAGTCATGAAACTTATAAAAGCACTATTTATTCTTCAAGTGAATCAATATATCTTTGTTGCTACACGTTGTTATCACCTGCCTTGTAGTTTCCTGTGTGAGGTGGATCCAGGATGGATGGTAGAGGGGCAAGCAACTAAAGGGTGGAACCATGACTGCCTAGACTCCCAAATGGATGGTTGTCACGCCAATCAAGGCAGCCTTCACTTTATGTTATCCTAGTCCAAGAAGACAATGGGAGAGACCTAGATTTGCTCTCGATAGGAGATTGGACCTAGACATCAGAAGAAGATCAGATGGGACTTCAAGGTACATAAGGTGCAAGGAAAATGGAAACCCTAGCTCTAGGGTTAAGGTACTAGTGACTGATGGAGATGACCACTGTCTTGGGAAACGTAACTGTGACAAGTGAGCAAGAACAGAGTTGGGACTGCCTAGTACCAAGGGGACAATCTCAGTGAAAGATAGGTGACTTGAGTTATCAGTAGGTGTTGGCAAAAGGAGTAAAAATGAGGTCAAGATGGGGCAAGTGCTAGCTAGGAGATCAGTGCCTTGTGTGCATTGGGCAATGGAGTCAGCAGTAAACCAATGTTTCAGAGAACCCACCTGGGAGACACCTTGATCTATGAACCCAGAAAGTAGTTGGTCCGGAAAAGCTAAGGTACAGGAAACCCAACTCAATAGGTGGCTAGCGCTAGGGCTTAGGAGGACAAATTTGCAGTTTTAGGGTTACCTGGAGGCTAATGGCTCAGCGTTGAGGGAGAGAAGAGGTTAGGGTGACCTAATCTACAAGCCCAAATCAGAAAATTAGCAGAAAAATCAGATCTGGGAAAGTCAGAATTTGATGAGGGGGGCTAGGAGGCTGAAAACCAAATTTTCAGATCTAGGGCAAACCAGAGAGAACTAGCTCAGCGTTGGGGGTGTTCTGGAATGCTTGGGACTCGATCTATCTGTCTATCTTGTCAGATTTCAGAAAAAAACTCACTTCCGGAAAAGTCTAACTTTCAGTGAGGGCGCTAGGGCAGTTTCAGTCAATTTTTCAGATCTAGGTCAAATGGTCAAGCAAATGGATAGCGTTGGGGTTGATTTTCGCTGTGTGGGACCCGATCTATCCGCCCGCAAAGTCAAAATTCATAAAAACTCAAAACCCTAGCAGCCCAATTTTTCAGTGGGGGATTATGCAGTTTTTTGCTTAAAAATCAGATCTAGGTCAAATTGTGAGGAATTTGACCAGCGTTTCAATTGATTTGATGAAGGGGAGGCCCGATCTATGAAACCCAAAAATGGTTTGGCAAAAGATCGAACTATTCCCAAGTTTATTATTTTTTAGGGTTTTTAGTGCTTTAGGAGTTTTCAGAAAAAGTTGAAGAAAAGCAAGGTACAATGGAATAAGATCTGATAAAAGAAGAGACTTACCTGCTGGATCTTACCTAGAAATGCTTGTAGAAGTCTGTAACAGTGACGATCTTTGCTATCCCGATCAATTCTGGAAGATCCCCATGATTTCTATGGCATATGCAAGCTCCAAGCCACCAATGCGCCTCCTACCTTGCATGAGCAAACGTCAACCATATCAGATTTCCTAATACAAGATAAAGAAACTGAATTTTACAAGACAGTAAAATGAAGTAATCATAGATTACAATGAAACTAATGAAAACCCCTTGATCCAAGACGAAGAGAACCGAGCGAGTTGAGGTCTCCCTACAAAAACGCTCCAGCCAAAAACGCCCTCCTGTAGACAAAACAATGATAGCCACGAAAAGTATAGATCTCACGAGAATTTCCACAATGCTAGGAAGCTGAAGACTAGCTAATCACCATTTGAGCACATCAGATGCAAAGCAGATCCAGAAAAATTTCCACAAAAAAATCTTTCTATTATTCAAATCCAAGAGCCAAAGACCCTTTACAAATGAGAAGCTCTCTCCTTTAAATAGAAATGAGAGAACCTCAATCATAACCGAATCCTAACCACTTTCAAAACGAGTGGCTAAGATTAAAAAATAAAATGTTTTAATCAATGGTTAAGATGAGCTCAACATACAATACATGGATCAATATAACCATAATTTATCAAAGTGGACTAACCCACCCAAAAAAGGTAACCCACTCAACAAGAAATAAATGAAAGCACATGGTGGGTCCAAGGAGTGTTTGACTAATTCCCTCTGGGTGTCTCCATGGCACAATAAAATAATATAATAATTTAATTCTTTGACTTTTGTGCCTCCTTGAGGAAATCGTGAGCCTCCCAAAAGAGCTCCAGAAAATAAAATAAAAATGCCCAAAAATAGATGTTGGCCCAATAAGGCGCTGCAACTATTGGAGAAGGTGTGGAGGACATCACTCTCATCATCATGACTCATCCCATGTCATTTCCTTGCCTCAGTAGCCCAAATCAATTTCTTCAATAGCCATTTAATCATTTTTTAATCTGCCTCGGGAAACGTGATCCTGCCAAAACAGCCTCCTAGGGTTCCTGCGTTGTCAAATTGAGCCCACCAAGCTCTATGGGATGGGGGTACTATGGTACAAACAAGTGGCTGCACCCCCCTATGCCCATACAACGCCCTAGGAGATCCAAATGAAACATCTCCCTGCTCAAAAATTGAAAAATATCAATCTGTGAAGAAACACTGCATCAGAAAGGCAGAATGAGCCTGATCACATCTGTAAGTGCCCGGAACTGGAAATAAACTGTCTCATTAGACTCAGAGAGTCCAAATCCATCTAAAGTGTATACTCATACCCCTCATAGGTCTCTATCTGATCATCAATCATATCCAATAAACAATATAACCATCTGTGAATAATAAGACAGCAATAATAACTCAGACTATATCCATCCCCTGCAAGTGTTAAAAGGCTAAGACATGCTCTACAACTCATTTAAGTAACAATTACAATAAGTAGCATTCATTTCACTGGCGGTACAACAACCAATACATATATAAGGCTTTTTTTATTATTACTCAAACTTAGACTTTCAAGACTATACTCACTTCATCGCTGTAGTCATTTTGCTAGTGAAGGGTGACGGATGAAATTTACAAGGCTTAAGGCAAAGGATGACTTCCTACTCAACATCATGACACTTCGGATATGGAAAGGGAATACTCACTATAACCATTGTCGGACAAACAACAACACAAGGAATGGCAGTGCCTCACAAATGGGTGAGTTGTTTAGAGAGTGCTTATTCAACTTAGGCATCATGACTACATTAAGCTTGATCCAAGTTCATTAGGATCATCATTTTATTTGATGGCCTTTTTGGCCTATATGACCCTTTAGGGACTTCACCAGTGCTTAAAAGCACAGCTAATCGCAGCTTTCATCTGGGACATATTTATTTTAATAAGGTCAGCAATTTTTGGACATAGCGTATTTTTAACCATTGCCTTTTTGGATCTTTTCTTATACTCTTCAAGGAGTATTTTAGCATTTCATTGCTCTTGCCCTTTTTACATATGTTAAGAAACACAGTTTTATAATTTTCATTTTCCATGGGCGCATATTCAATATTTCCAATATAAGCAGTACATGAGCTTTCAGTTTTAGCCAACAACATCTCAAGTGACTAAGTGGAGTTCTGCACAATGCCAAACATCGGGACAACCGACTAGAATGATTTAGGCATACAATCCAACTTACCAAAGGCGAGTTCTGTCACCAACTCAGAGCCGAGACACAATATAAACAGAAAGGTTTGTCCAACAAAAGTTCTAGCGGCGAAAAAAGTCCTCCATGCTATAAGTCAAGAAGTCAATCGGGTTGAAAACTAAAATGGAAGGTAATGGATGGGTGAAGACAATGAATGATGGAACCAACACTAGCAAGCCAAAAAAATGGTGGAAATGACTACCTCTATTCTCCCTAAGGAGTGTAAAACCCATGAGTATAGATCAAGAACTTCCAAGTCTAAGGAAGGACATCAATACATAGTACAAGATACAACCAAGTCCATATAATTATGATCGCTAGATCATGATACCACAAGTTAATACATGTCACAAAAATCAGTATAAGAGCAATAATAACCATAACACAATATAAAATATTGAGTCATAACCATGCAATATAATCCATCTGAGACACCATCTGTCCAATGAGAAAGAACTGGCATAAAACTGGGCATCAATGACTGCTCTGAAAATGACATAAATGGCTACATCGGTCCTCGAATCTAAGTGTCATGAGACTCAGTCCTGACATGGGAGAGTACAATAGTCCACTAATATAATAACGATCCATCAAAACTGCTCATCTCAACATCTCATATGTAAGAGATCTGTCTGAAAAATAGAATATGGTAGCCTTGCTACTATATATGTGATAACACACGTGAACGTGAGTGTGACAGGGTAGCTGGATCTAATTTCCTTATCCATGTGATTGGGCATCTTTTTCTCCACTAGCACCCGTGATTGTTCTTTCTCCTATGTGACAATAAACTCCTGTTGAGTGATGTAATATCCCACTGCACAAATTGTCTTCAACCTGCGTGGCCATGTCCTCTCCTTTTGCGTCTGTTGGCATACTTTGTGGTTCTCTGCTGGCATATCTCGTTCCTTTGCTCCGCACGTGACTCTCTGTTGGCATATCCCATTCCACCGCTCCGCATGACTGATCAATTTTTACTCTGCACGACTCTGCAGCACTATCGTGATCAGGTTCCCTCTGCCCTTTGCCTGCATGCCTGGATTATCCCATGGCCCTTCTGCGGGTTCCTTCGCATGGTTTCTACCTAGCTTGTGCGTGGCCCTTTTTCCTATGGGTTCCTCCATGTGGTCTTGATCATAACTCTACCTGTGTCTTCCCTAGCATGACTGTGGGTAGATCTTTGAGGGGTGGACTGTGGTGTTTTCCTCCACCGTGATCGTGAGCCTGTATTGTAATGTGAACTGTGATGTTTTCCTCCACCGTGAGCATGAGTCTGTTTCCTTAGGTGAACCATGGGTCCTTCCCCAGCGTGATCGTGATCTGTGCTCTTGTATGGACTGTGGGGGTTTTTCCCAACATGATCGTGAGCTTCACCTTATGTGTGAATTGTGGTTTTTCTGCATGATTGTCACAAGATGACTGTGCGAAGTATGACTGTGTGTCTCTGCACTATGTGACTACATCCTTACTCAGCATGATTGTGTGTCCTTTGTCTGCATGACTATGCTTGTTAACTAAGAGGCCTGGGTCAGTATGCTTCTCCTTTACACCTCTTAGGCTCTCTCTCAAGGTACGTAAATTGTTTTCCTAGTTGACTTATTCCTTCAATGACAAGATCAACCTAAGGTATCTGAGTATAAGGTTGATTCAAATACTAATTATGATTCTTTACTGCTGATATCTACTATACACTATTTTATCATGTTGTTACTGTACATGGCATTTGATGATTCTCGAGGACCAACGTTAATGTAGTGACTAATGGAGCGTTAAGTTGAAAGAGATGAAAATTATGTTTTTTGTTTTATTACAGTTTAAATTTGATTAAGCAACACTAATCCGAATCTGAATTTATGTGTTCATGCATTTAAGTTTACTACTTGTGTTAAAACTCCACTAACCCTTAAATTTCATTAGTTGCATGGTATTTATTGATGATCTAGCCTTTTTATAAGGTTGGATGAGTAGTATTGATGTATTAATCCCTTGAGTGGCTGTGTGCTTAAGTTGAGCTTCATAGTTCATCTTGGTGGGGGTTTTCACTAGGAAGAACAACTTATTGCATGATGTAACCCCTTAATGGAGTGCACCCCCATTATTGGCACACATGTTCATGGTCATTTAATCATGGAGGGATTATTTGTTGGCTGGCCTTTATTTGATAGGTAATAACTCTCGATTCAATTTATTCCTTTGCTAATGCATATACTTATACAAATCATATGACGGTTGTGTTTCACCTTCCGCCCAGCCTTTTCGGCTTCCTACTATTCAGATTTATTTATTTATTTACAATATATAATCCCGACAGATTATATTCTAACAATCCCCCTCTTAATCCGAAGGGGTGTTCGTAAGTCCGAGCATATTTCTGAATCTTTCAAACTTTTCTCATCCAAGCGCTTTGGTGAAGATGTCTGCAATTTGATCATTTGTGGAACAATGTCGAAGATGGACTGTCTTGGCC
>LPNX011138184.1:722603-746338 GCA_001517045.1 Pseudotsuga menziesii
TGTCTAGTCTTTCCACAACGTTTGCACTGCAAATCTGATCTTTTGATGAAGTTGTTTCTACCCCCTCTGCCTCTGTATTTTCGTCTTCCTCTGCCTCTCTCTTTGCTAGAGAGAGTGACACCGACTGCAGATGCTAAAGATTGCATCTTTTACAACTGTTAGTGTAATGAACTTAATATGACAAAGAGAATGAGATAATAGAAAAACAAAAACCTTGCAGGTCTACAGCCTCTGCCAAGGTGATTTACAATCTTAATATGCTGTCAATAAGTTCATAAGCAAATTTTTAGCACCAGTCAACGATCTCAGCTATATGAAAGAAGCAGGTCTAAGTCTCTGCTACTTTTTACAATACAGTCTATGTAGAATTACAGCTGCACTGGCTAGAAATAAGCTCTATTTACTATGCAGGTATATGTCGCTGCCATAGTATTTACATCAAACTAAAACAATTTTGCAACAATTTATATGGTAAGTGCACCATACACAATTATGCAGCACTTCAAACTTAAATAGCAGTCACCTTGGAGGTCGTAGCAGTCTTCTCAGCTCTTTGGTTCACGTTCCAGCAGTATGCAGCTCCAAACTCAAAATGCAGCACACAGTAATGTCAAACACAGCCAAAAGAAACAGAGCTAGTTTTAGGCGCAGTTGAATTCAAGCGTGAGCTTCTTCACTTGCTTTCAGGCTCAATCTTCACACCTTCCACCAACAGTCTTGTGTTGGGGATGTGAGCAGCTTCAAGACAACTTTCATTCAATCTCCAATGTATAGATTTAGGGCAGAAATTAGGGTTTGGAAAAATTAGGGTTTGTGTAATCCAACGATCACACCAAATTTTTTTACCTCCACGCAGACATCTTCAGCCTTCAATGCAAACAACCTTCAACGCAGCCTTCAGCAGTCTTCAGCACTCAGTCTTCAACGCATCAGCTTCAACACATCAGTCTCAACGCATCAGTCCTCAGTCTTCAATGCAGCTTCAATCAACAGCTTCACGCAGGCTTCACGCAGGTGATGTGTGTCCAGCTTCACGCAGGCGATGGCTCGGTCTTCAACATATATCAGTCTCTGGGTGAATGTATGAGAGCAGGTGGAGGACATGCCGCGGCAGTGAGTCTCCAACAATGCTCCAATACAATACTCCACATAATCATGAAGAGATACCAAGCAGCAAGAGATACCAATATCAACGCAGTTTCAAATCTCAATCTCAATTTTGTTTCACAGATTCCTGCAAGGGTTTTAGTAGCTCCGGCTTGAATTTTGCACCATTAAAGCTTTCTGCTGAGTACCGTTTTGGCTCCTAATACCCAACTATACTTGAAGCTCTAGTTATTCTCAGGTTATTGCCGGAAGCTTTTGCGAATTCGCGGTGTTTTGATCCAGCCTACAATTTTTAACTTGAACGGACTGTGTACGCTACAGTTCTCATCTCAATTTGCAGGGTGAAGCTCGACTTGAGTAGCCTCGAGTCTGCAACTCTCCATCAGTTGTCAAATGATAACCTTTCTGATGTCTTCTCTCCAAGCCCATCATTCAAGATTCCGAACGATGCAGATTTTGATGGCTTCCAAAAGGCAGCAATGCAAATGATGAAACCAGCAAAAGGAACAACAACTTTGGCATTTATATTCAAGGATGGTTGCTGCTGATTCTCGTGTCAGCATGGGAGGATACATTTCATCTCAATATTGTGAAGAAAATCATTGAAGAAGATTCTCGCATCCAACCTCAAACTCACGCAGCATATAGATTGCAGTCTCAAAAGCATATATACTCAAACTCACGCAGCAGAAGGAGGAGATCGCAGTAATCTCAACGCAGTCTCATAATTCCAACAATATGGACTCACGCAGAATAATATGGGTCGCAGTTTATGAACAGTCCACACAGAAAAAATTAGGGTTTCGTGACTATCACAGGGATTATCACATCACGCAGAGGAGGAGTAACGCATACAATGCATGCGACCAGGCTGGGAGAGGAGAAACGCATGCAAATGGCAGACTGACGGAGCAGGCAGTCTGGCAATGGACTGGTAAGCAGAATGCCAGGACTGAAATGCAGCAGGCAGGAGTTATGGCAAATAGCCAAGCTCTAATACCACTGATAGGTAATAACTCCCGATTCAATTTATTCCTTTGCTAATGCATATACTTATACAAATCATATGACGATTGTGTTTCACCTTCCGCCTAGCCTTTTCGGCTTCCTACTATTCAGATTTATTTATTTATTTACAATATATAATCCCGACGGATTATATTCTAACATTATTTTTATCATATTAGTAACTTTTGTGCACACATGCTGAGGTTTCCCTATGTTTGAGGATTTGTTATAACTAGTGGACCATTGCTTGCACACATATTCATTAGATCCACTTTGGAGGGGTGTCCTAGATTTGGTAGCCATTATCTTTCGATAAAGTGCCTGGAATTTTGTCAAAGCAATGGCATTAGATGTAGAGTAGTTGTGGGATTTCCAAAAAGTGCTTATGATGGAAAATTCAATAAGTATCGAGAGAGTTGGCAATTTCAAAGCTATTGCGTTGAAACCCTTGCCGCATTTTGACCATTCGATTCAAGGAACGCCCCACCTTGGATGCTTGAGCACTTTGATGATTTTGAAAGAATATTCTTAATAAATTCCCATGGTGGAGAATGCAATAGCTCTTGAGGATGTTCACTAAGTATATTTCATGTTTCCTGGAGAAGGTTCCCTTTCTTGGGCTGGCATCTATATATTTCTCTATTTTAGGGAGTTGTTATTGGAGCACTACACTTGGAGGCCTTTGGAGGCTAGACGTTGGAGTATGGCATAATCTTATACCCCTTTTCATGGAGATGTTTCAACTTTTGGAGATCTTTTTTGTTGGAGATTGTACACATGGCATGACCACCCCTATTTTATGTATCGTTGACCTTGTCCACCCTAGTTAGTTAGTGGATATTGGTTGTTTACATATTCCTAGGCTAGATCTAGGATTTTAACTTTGATATTACTTGTTTATTGTAGATGGAGATTGAGATCAAACCTATATAGGGGTTTGCTCTCTCCATTATTTGTTATAGTTGGATTTTTGGAGTTTTCCCTCAACTATTAAAGGATATATTTTCTTGGAGCATATATGAAGTGTAAGGGTTTTTATCCTACCAATGTGAGGCTTTTGCTTCTATTTCTAAATATTGTCGGTGATGTGTAGAATTGCTAGAACTTGTTTTTCTAGGCCATATGAGAAGGGTAATTTTTCCATGTTTAATAGGTTTTATGTGAGGAGTCTCTTCCCCTATTTCACTCTGCGATGTCTTAAGCATGACTATATTAGCTTGCATCTATCATCTTTTAGAGTTGTTGTTCATAATACCTCATTGCAATGTTTTGATGTGGCACCTTTTGGGCTCTCCTAGTCCATTTTCTACATTCATTTTCAACACGTTAAGGCTTCTTGTGGCATGCTTTAGTGGCCCTTGTTGTCTTAGTCATTCATAAACTTGCCCACTTGGATTGGCTTCTTGACTCCATTTTCCCTTGTTTGTATAGGCACTAATCTCTTGGTCCTTCCATCACTCTTACCTTCTTATGCTACAACTACGTTCTGCTAAGCTATTTCATCAAATCACCTTAAGCCTCATTCTCATAGTTTAAGCAACCCTGACTTAGTGATAACCCCCTCTAGGGTTAGCATACACTAACTTTGAAGCAAGAGGGTTGATTTGAAAGATGCACATGAAAAGGATGGAAGCAAACAGATCAATTATCAAGGAAATTACGAAGAGTCTTCTACGAAAACTAAATAATGGTCTAATGGCCTAGCAGTTGCTTTTAAAATATTGGTTTTCGATGAACTATCAAGCCAAAATTTTCAAGTTTTGTGATTCAAACTTCGAAAATGGCTTAATGAGCAGTCGAGCACATTTAAAAGATCCTTCAAAGAAGTTGCAAAGTGCCCCAATAAACTATCGTGCTTCTTTCAAACATAAGCATTTCTAAGACATCAAGAATGGCCCAATGAACTATTGGGACCATTCCAAAAATTTGAAAGGATTTTGAAAGAGATCAAATGAAGGTGATTGAGCATAGATACACATCTTTAGAAATTGTTTGATAAGCCATCAAGTTGGTTCAAAAGATGTTCTAGCATACATCTTCAAGTTCGTCCAATGAACCATTGATAGTAATTCGATCCTTCAAAAAGTGACATTTTAAAAAAGCTCTAGCCTTTGGGGTGTAGATCAATTGGTGATAGGGCGCATTGTTCCTTGTGTCGTCGCTAGTTCAAACCTCATAGCCTTGCGTACCACATGTGGGGCAGTGTTGGTATGCCTAGAGGTATAGTGACAATAGACTGGAATCGACCTTGTGTCACATGAGTACAAACTCGACATAGTTACCAATTCCCCCTAATTACAAAGAAAAAATAAACATTTGAAAAATACCCAATACAATATTGAGAACTTTGTAATATTTTGACATGAATAATTTTGAAAGGAACTTGATAGTGTATTGAGCCACTTTCAAAGCTAGTATTTCAAAAAACAATGGGAGTCCTTCCTTCTTAGCGCGCACAAGGACTTAGGAGCAAAAAAATCAAAATCCCAAAACCCCTTTCAACCAAGCATCATCATAATCAAATGGAAAATGAAAGTTCAATGACAAAGCCCATTAGTGAAGTGCAAGATAAAAGGTCGAACACCTCCAAACTAAGATTTGGGGTTTGTCGAGGCCTTAAACACAGGATTACCATGGTTACTATAAAGATTCTTTTAATAATACCTTTAATACTAAGTGGTTGCACAAGGTTTGAGAGTCCCACTAAAATTAAATCCTTCTCTTTTTCCTATTTGATTCAGACTTGAGAACATTTGAAAGATTTCCTTTAACTTAAAAGGATTCACTTTATATCCTTTTGATCAATGTTGAAAAAGTCGGCATTGGCAAAAAGTCGACAAGGGTCCTGAATACAACTTCTCGGCAACATCGGTGAAAAAATCGGGAAAAATCGGCAAAAGTCGGTAAACATTAAAAAATACAAAATACATTCATTTTTTTCAGAATTTTAAATATTTAAAGCAACAATAACATCAGATAAACACATTGGAACATAAATATGGAGAAAGCATTGATATATATCATCATCATGTAGTTATGCCAGATGTAAAATGATACATCAAAGTCAATACTGTATCATGAAACATCATAGTTGTCCAATCAAGGACTCAAAAGTGGATAACCAATACAACATGACATCACATATATAAATGTATCCGAGGAAAACTAGCATCTAGCTATCTAATATCAGTGCTCTCTTCCTGAATTTTCCATTCATACTTCATATTTTTCCCTACACCAATGATTAGGTTTATATAAGGTTTTCATAAATGCTTTTTATTTGTCCCTCCATCTTATGACTTAAACCTAATTTTTGAAAGGTATATTTTATTGATTTGGTCATCCATTAAACATGTTTCTTGTTTTGTATTGGTGATAAATCATAGATGTAATTTTCACTCCCAAATTGAATTTCCGACATAAGCCTCACATTTAGCCCTAACTCATCTACCACTTGAAACATTGCTCTCTTTTTCCTACAATGTGCTATGATGATCACTCAAAACATGTTTGCCCAAAAAATTCCCTAATAGTGAAAAAAGTAATTCAATTACCATTGTGATCTTTGATAGACGAATACATATTGTGTATAGATTATCCTTGCATGGTTTGATCTTCAAATACAACAAAGTTTTGAAATATTTATACGGTAGAGGAAAGGTGTTAGTATACAACAAAATGGCTAAAAAGACAAATTTTTGGAAAATTAGTCATTTTAACCATTTTAGCAAAAATGGAGACTTTTTGGAAAAAGTCGGGACTTGCCATTTTAGCCATTGTGACTTTTTCGAAAAAGTCGTGAGTTTTTGGAAAAAGTTGTGACTTTTTGAAAAGTTAAAAAGTTGCGATTTTTTCCAGCCGATTTTTCGGCTTAGGGAAAAGATCGCAACTTTTTAAAAAGTCAACGATTTTTCAGAGAGCTTTTTAACACTGCTTTTGATAACTTTATCATTAACTTTATCACTGAAATAAATATTTTTGAACATTTAAAAAAAATTAAAATTGAATTACCTGACCTTTGTTAAACTTTAAAACTATATTTTTAATCTTCCTCCATGAGTAGCCAACCTTTGTTAAACTTTAAAACTATACTTCCGATGGCATATTAAATTCAGATAAGCCAACCTTTGTTAAACTTTAAAACTATATTTTCGATGGCTTATTAAATTCAGATAGCTTCACGTTCCCCTACGATTTCTTCAAGAGTTCACAGAGAATCGGTATCTATCGTTTTCTAAAACGATGATTCATTTGACGCCATCGATTTATTTTGGAAAGATACCTAGTACTTCAGATTTTCGGCATGTGATTTGGAGTGGCAGTTTTTATATATTTTATATGGTGATGCCTGCAAAGTTCTGTGCACAATCTTCAATGCAAAGGAAGGAAGGAAATATTTTAACGTCCGCGAGGCTAAGAATAGCCTATGCGACAGACCAACTCGCACGCTGTTTTCTGCAATTCAATCCTTTGTCTGTTCAACTTGATGATGAGCGCCCCCAATTTTTCCTTAGTCCCCTCGTTAAACAAATCATCCCAAGATTTCTCCATCAAGACATTTGCGTACCTGTCCGTATTGTCCTTGAAGGCTTCACACTCTAAAATGAAATGTTTTTTTGTCTCCACCTTACCAGTGGTGCAAAAAATACACACTCTTTCTGCCCAAGCTTCTTTTGGCCTTTTCCAGCACCTGATCTCACAATCGAGTTGATGGGAATTAGTTCTTAATTGAGCAATAAGAATTTTGGCTTTCCAAGGTATATTGGCCCCTATGTACGCCTTTTGATGTTGATTGTAGGTAGGGTTAAACTCTTCAATATAATACTTTCTCTTTCTCCCTAGCTCTTTATCCTAAGTTCACTTTTGGAACTTACTGATAACAAAAGCCTTTATTTCTTTACTATTCTTAGGGCACGTGCTCAGGCACATATCCCACTTGCTAAGCCATTTAATATTTTGCCGCATCCAAGTCTTCTTTCTTTTGCACAACATGTCATTGAAGACAACCTTAGGCCATCTACCTTCTTCCATTTGCTCAACTCTTTTTAGATACCCTATGAGTCTCACCATAGTGATTGCTTCAATAGAAGCCACTCCCATTTCACTTAGCATGATCTTGTATGGCACTGAACTCTTAATTTTGAACTTGCTTGTGATCGTGTGTTTTTGAATAATTTCTATTTGCCTCCACTGTAAGTCAGAGGTATTGCTGGCCCAAACTTCACAACCATAGAGAACAACCGGGATCACTAAGAGCCCAAAAAGGGTTTGCATAGTTTTCTAGTCCCATAACTCTGCCTCTGTAACGCCCTGGTTTTGACCCCGTTTGCATTAAATGTATATGATGTATATATTGTAATTAATCATGGTGTGGAGCTAAAGGCAAAAGCCCCACCATCGATTTAGCATTTTATGTTTCGGCGATTAAAAATCGTTGGCGATGGTATTTTGTGCTAGATGGCACATTATAATTTTGGGCATCATGTAAACATGCAATTTAATTAAAAACCCACAACCAGCTATGTCAATGCAACAAATAATGAGAAGGGGGCATGATTTCCTAAGGATAAGGGGGGGAGGATATTCAAACCTTTGGGCCAATGGAGAAAAGCCAAATGTCAAAGGGAGAACCCATCAAAATTGTCAACTACCTTTCTTGTCTTATTCACCCAATCGTTTATTACTGCCAGAAATTGGTTGAGTTGGTTATTGCATGGGATGGGCAAGGTATGGAAACCCAAATTCGAATTGGAGAGGCCATCAGTTTTGGGAAATGCATTTTGACTCCTTGGGCAAGTAAAAACCCAAAAACCCATTCCAACATGCTTTCACGTTTTCATGTCTTCCTCACCATTTTCCTTCACGTTGGGCTCTTGGAGGCAGCTGGAACTTCCTTAGTTGTATTCATCCACTTTTTTGGTTGTTTACCTCATTTTCCTCAGGCTGGGAAATCGTTTTTATAATTATCAGTGGCTGGGTTTCCTCCCCCACGATTTTGCTTCATTTTCCCATTGTTTTCCAAGCTGGAAATCACTTTTGGTAATGCCAGCGAGTGGGAGAAGAGACCCACAATTTTTGGGTGTTGTTGAGTTCGTTTTGGCCACGTTAGGGCCATAAACGGCTCTAGAAATCAAATTGCTGCTATAGGGCTATTTTTACCCATCTTGGTAAATCGTTTTATTGCCGAAACCATTTTTCCTCAACCTAGAATTTTGTATTCTGTTGTGTGTGTATCTTTTGTTTGGTCTCTGAACTGGTTTGGGAGTGGAAATGGGGTCTGACTAGCTTGATAAACGTCATGTGAGAAGGAACCTCACGAACAGATCTAGGGGGTTGGTTTTCTTCTTTGCACACCCTGAATTGCATTGGAAGGGAAGGCATAGCCTGAGGGACTGTGTAGCAGAGAAGGAGATGCTTCCTTGTGTTGGGTGTGTAGATGTTTTAGAAATCAGGCTAGATTTCGTGCAGGTGTCCATAGCTCTGGGGTTGAGATCACTAGCTTAGCAGTCAGCCTTTCCATCTCCTTTGTAGCTTGATAAACCCAACTGTGTTGGCTTGGCTGAGTTTTTGTTGTATCCTTGGCTATGTGTGAGCCTGCTAGTGTTCCCTTATTCCTTGCGGGAACCATGCCCAGCTCGGGGGTGGCAGTGTTGCTGAGAGATTGATGAGCAAACTGGCCTATGGTTGGGTGGAACGTTGCACGGCATAGTTGGTTGCGAGACAAGCTTCTTCATAAGATAAGTATCTCTCTGTTAAACTCTACATTTGTATTTGCTTAATGATAAATGATGAACATGTCTAATGTGTTGAATGAATGAATTGCTTCCGCTGTATAATTGCATTTGTATGCATCTGTGTATGATTTTGTGTCAATGCATTTTTATGTTTACGTTCATGGGGCTAGATTTCCCGTTTCACAGCAGCAGTGTGTTGGTCGCGTCCTCTCCATCGTCGGTATGAGGGGTGGGGACGTGACAGCCTCTCTGCACCTATTTTGGAAAGCATAAAACGCTTTCCAACCTCCAAGAGTTCTTTTTTTCCTACAGCCTTCCCGACTCAAATTTTTGTTGAAGTCGATTCCGAGGTACTTGTAATCTTTCACTACTTCAAGGGTATTTTCTTCAAAGTAGAACTTATGATGTTTATGTTTTCTTTTTCTAGAGAAAACTACCACTTTTGTCGTGCTAGTATTTACTTGCATCCCAATTGTTCTACAAAAGTGCTCAAAAGAAATCAAGTGCTCTTGCAAGCCAAGGGCAGACTTAGCAATCAAAATAAGGTCATCTGCATACAAAAGAAGCCTTATCACATACTCGTCCACGAGGGCACCATCCCCTCCCTCTAAGTTTAACCACTCTTCAAGTTTGTCAATATAAAAGCCAAAAAGGGTAGGGGATAATGGGAAAAAGGGTAGGGGATAATGGGCACCCTTGCTTGACCCCGATATCACTTCTGAAACTCTCGGAGATACCATCTGATGTTCTGATTTTGACTTTGACCTCCTCATATAGTCTGTGAACAACTGCTCTAAGATGTATAGGAACCCCAAGTTCCTCCATTCTGTGCCATAGCTTATCCTTGGGAACCGTGTCAAAAGCGTTTTTGAAATAGACAAAGCAACAAAAAGATTCCTCTTTTTTCTCCCATACTTTTTCAATGATATGCCTTAAAGTAATACCATGGCCCACTGTGGAATGTTTAGGTCTAAAACCTGCTTGCCCTTTAGCACGTTTGTCCTTTTCTTTCGCCCACTTGCTAATTCTATTTTCTAGCATGCTTCCAAATAGATTTGAAAACAAGGGGTTTATCATTATGGTCCTATAATTGGAGGGATCGTTGAGATCTCCGCTCTTGAAAAGAGGAATTGCGAGGCTAGTTGTCCAATCTGTAGGGAATCCCTGTTGAATGATGTTGTTGAAAATTCCCGTGATGTGAGGTGCAAGAATTTTTGAACCCCACTTTAGATACTCTGCTTGAAGTTCTACTAAATCTTTGGCTTTTCCAACACCCAACTTCTTAATAGCCACCTCGATCACTTGTAGGGTGAAAAGCTTAGTAATGGTGGCGGTGTTGACTAAGGGGGGAGGGGGTTCAACCTTAGGATTCCGCTCATAGAGTTGCTTTGCATACTCAATCCACTTGTCCGTTGTAATATTGTTTTCAGTTTGCTTCTTGCTCGCTTGAAGTTCCTTCCAAAATAGTTTGGGGTTATTTTTCCCAAGGAAGATTAGCTCTTCCCTCCTTGAGACCATGAAATCAATTTTTTTCTTTCTTATAATCTGCTTGTAGTTTTCTAAGTCTTTTTCTTTCCAGTTTGACTCTCTCCACCTTCTTCTTGCTTTTTTGCACTCCTCATCGAACCAAGCATTAACAGGAAAGCAATTTGTTTCATGTTTCCTATTCTTTGCTCTTTTGCATTTTGTGAGTTCCCTTTGAATTAAATTAGTTATTTGCTGATTATTAAGGCCTTGGGATAGAATTTCCTCCCTCTTACAAAGTCTCTCTAAATCCTTACTAAAGATACTACAGTTCTCTTGAGTCAAAAGAATTCTGCCCTTTGCAAAAGGTTGTTGAATGTGCTGATTTTTTGTCCCCACCTGCTGCTTATCAGTTCAAGAAAGACTTAGATAGATCGGTTTGTGATCAGATTTTAAATCCCAGAGTTGTTCTCCAATCATAACTTCCTCAATTTCTTGCATAGGCCATGTGAACTAATTGCATAATCCACCACACTTGCTTCTTTGTAGGTATTACAAATGAAATTACCAGAGTTTGTCCATCTAGGCAAACCAATGCAGATTACTAAATCGAAAGTTCCACATAAGGTAAGCAACTGTTCTCCAAAGAAATTGCACCTTTTGTTGTCTTTTGAAATTCTTGTCCATTGATGATTTCTTTCTTCTGTAAGCCAAATAGGATTGCAATCTTGCCTATGACAAAGAATGCTAGCTTGTTCACTTGCGGTCCTGGCATTGAAATCTTCTACTAGAAGGATTTCACCTACTTGAGAATACTTTGCAAAATCATTTTTTAATGCTACAAAAGGGTCTTTATGGTCGAGCCCCCTCCTTTTGTAAATTTTTGAGACTTGTGGGGCGAAATAGCATGTTGCAATTTTGATGAAATTTCCATTTTTTGATATTTTAAACCATACAAATTGTTTTTTTGAATCTTCTTTTTCTAGTTGAATGCAACGATCTACCTTTTTCTTCACTAAGACCATGATACCTCCGTGACCTTTTCCATTCTTTGCTGCCTTGTTCCACGCTGCCAACTTCATATATTTTTCAAAAAGGGGTGTCTTGTACCCTTCATGCCCATGTGTTTCCGCGAGACATATTATTTCCCTATCTTCCGCAATAGGTCCTAACCCAGGTCCATGCCTCCACGGATATCCTCTGCAGTTCCAACATACTAAGCTTAAGGGAACCTGGGTAGACCTTGATTGCTATTTGCTTTGGCATACAAGACTCAAAGTTGAGTCTACACCCCTATTTTCCCATCCTGACCTTGCTGCTATATTTTTTGCTAAGGGATTTGCTATCACTTCTTGATTACTACTTTGCTATCTTGCTTTAGAAGGAGGACCAAAAACATCAATAACAGCTTTGCCTTTGTATAACCATGCTCTTTTGCCCTCATCTCTTGCTGCTCTAACCTTTGACAACTCTTTTTTTCTTTCCTCTTGTTGCATGATAGTTAAGTCTTCCTCTAGAAAAAAGTAAGAGCCCTTAAAGAGATGCTTCTTAATTAGAAGAGTTTGCTTGTCACTTGCACTTGCAAATACTTGTGCAAAATACCATCGAAAATGGTTTTGCTCAGGTCTACAACATTCTTGCAATTACAATGATCAATAGTGGCTTATTATGACAACAATATCTGCATGACTTCTTTAACAGTTGGAGGCTTCAAGATACAGGTATTTGTGTCAGCTCTGTTGTGTGTATTTATTTGCCTCAGTGATTAATTTCTCCCAGAATCAAGATGTGGAGTGCAAGCTAATTCCTCTGTTTAATACTTCTCAACTGTAATTTCACCATTGTAGCGTACTAAAATTTTTCCATATGCCAACAGTATTAAATGCTTGATAAATTAACCAAAGACCATGGTTCAAAATGCCTGTGGCCAAAGGCCAACAAGATCAATGAAGCTTTGAAAACTATGTGGCCACAGGTCCATATCAGGCAGACTCTAATAACAGTGTAAGGAACTCAAGTGGTCATATACCGAATATTTAAATACATAGAACAACAATGAGAAATCCATATAAAATAAATATAATTTATTCAATGTATAATATGAGAGAGGATTACAACACGTGATGTTATTTATAAATAACACTGAATGGTCACCTACTTGAATAGAGTTACATAATTGAATACTTAGTATTTTTTCTTTCTTCTGACTGTTTAGTATCAGATTGGATGTCTTTTGGCTTGGACAGTGATGTATGGTCAAAGTGGATAAATAGTATTTCTTTCTTGTTTTTTTAGTGTTTACTGTTTGGCTACAATGTTTTTTGGCCATGAAGGCTTCTTGCTATAGAAAGATGAGAAGTATGTATTTACTTTATTTCTTTGATTCCATGGAATATCATAGTTGTTTTTTTCCTGTTTAAAAAATTACATACTTGAATAAACATTATTTTAAACATATAACCTTTGATTATATAATATTATTTTATTAATTATTTTTATTATTATTATTAAAAATCTATTTATATATGTGACAATTTTATCAGTGATGGTAGATGGACCCTCCACCTTAATCAGATTTATAAATGTTGATTTGTTGATTGATGGGTTGACTTCTTTGAAAATAGATCACTTTTCATCATTACCAACCAAGGCTGCGGGGAATCGCTCCCCACCCCACGAATCACTCCTGATTCGCGCTCCGAGAAGAATCGATGAGGAATCACGATTCCTCCCAGGAGCGATTTTCGGAATCGAGATTCCCTTAAAAAAAATTTGCTCCCTGACTTTTTAGGAATCCTTGAGGGAGCAATTAGGGAGCGACGCTCTCGAAGCGATTTCGTAGCACTCCCGGGTCGATTCCGACCCTAAAAAAACCCTCCCGAAATCGCTCCTTGAGCGATTCCGTGTCTTGGAAATTTTTTTCTCATTTTTTTCTTTTTTGCAGAAAAAAAAGGTTTTCGGTGTTTGCCTAGGGTTTAATTAGTGTTTATAAACACTATTGGCCTCCATTTGGACTCATTCTATTCCTCATTTGCTTGTTTTCATTTTTCTTGTTAGGGCTTTGAGTGGCTTTGCTAGTTGTTTGAAAGCAAATTTGTAGGAGCTTGGACGGGAGATTGGAGGGGAGATTGAAAGCTTTTATTTGTGAGAGCTTGGAAGGAAGATTGAAGGCTTCCATAGAGACATTCAACCATCCTTGAAGAGCTAAAGAGGTAGGCTCTAAAAACCCAATTTTTGTTTGTTTTTGAAAAAAATATTTCACTACGCTAAAATTTTAAATCTTCTGTGTGTTTTTTTCCTACCCTTTCTGATTTCTTCTTCTCCATCATTCCATTGTAGGCAAGAAGTGATTCTCATATTGAATCAACAAGCATGACGGGTATGTGGTTTTTGTTTTTGGTTCCGATTCTTCTCATGATGGTGGTGGTGGGAAGTAGATTTGGTGGTGGCAATGATGAGGATGAAGAGATAGGAAGTCGCACATACCATGGAGAGGAGGAGGAGGAGGAGGAGGAGGAGATTGAGAGTGATGAGGGGCCAAAACGAGACATAGAAAGATGAGAAGTATGTATTTACTTTATTTCTTTGATTCCATGGAATATCATAGTTGTTTTTTTCCTGTTAAAAAAAGTTACATACTTGAATAAACATTATTTTAAACATATAACCTTTGATTATATAATATTATTTTATTAATTATTATTATTAAAAATCTATTTATATATGTGACAATTTTATCAGTGATGGTAGATGGACCTTCCACCTTAATCGGATTTATAAATGTTGATTTGTTGATTGATGGGTTGACTTCTTTGAAAATAGATCACTTTTCATCATTACCAACCAAGGCTGCGGGGAATCGCTCCCCACCCCACGAATCACTCCCAATTTGCGCTCTGGGAGGAATCGCTCCCGAAATCGCGATTCTTCCTAGGAGTGATTTTTGGAATCGAGATTCCCTTAAAAAAAATTTGCTCCCTGACTTTTTAGGAATCATTGAGGGAGCAATTAGGGAGCGACGCTCCCAAAGCGATTCCGTAGCGCTCCCGGGTCAATTCCGACCCTAAAAAAACCCTCCTGAAATCGCACCTTAAGCGATTCTATGCCTTGGAAAAAAATTTCTCATTTTTTTCTTTTTTGCAGGAAAAAAAGGTTTTCGATGTTTGCCTAGGGTTTAATTAGTGTTTATAAACACTATTGGCCTCCATTTGGACTCATTCTATTCCTCATTTGCTTGTTTTCATTTTTCTTGCTAGGGCTTTGAGTGGCTTTGCTAATTGTTTGAAAGCAAATTTGTAGGAGCTTGGACGAAAGATTGGAGGGGAGATTGAAAGCTTTTATTTGTGAGAACTTGGAAGGAAGATTGAAGGCTTCCATAGAGACATTCAACCATCCTTGAAGAGCTAAAGAGGTAGGCTCTAAAAACCCAATCTTTGTTTGTTTTTGAAAAAAATATTTCACTATGTTAAAATTTTAAATCTTGTATGTGTTTTTTTCCTATCCTTTCCGATTTCTTCTTCTCCATCATTCTATTGTAGGCAAGAAGTGATTCTCATATTGAATCAACAAGCATGATGTGTATGTGGTTTTTGTTTTTGGTTCCGATTCTTCTCATGATGGTGGTGGTGGGAAGTAGATTTGGTGGTGGCAATGATGAGGATGAAGAGATAAAGAGCCGCACATACCATGGAGAGGAGGAGGAAGAGGAGGAGGAGGAGGAGGAGATTGAGAGTGATAAGGGGCCAAAAAAAGACAACACCTTTGAGGAAGTATGTGACAAGGCATGGGGGAGGGAGAGGGGGTGGAACCACAAAGTTTACATGCCTCCATTGTAATAAAACTTACATAGGTTCATATACCCGTGTGAGAAAGCATTTGTGTGGGATTATGCCATGTGATCAAGGTAAGGCTACTGGAGTCAAAACATGTGACAAAGTTTCAGGTAAAGAAAGAAACAAATACAAGATGGAAGAGGAGCCCGCTCAAAACAATTCCAAGAGATCAAGGGTCAAATCTGAATCCCCACAGAGAATGTTTAGTGGTGGATTTGGATCATCATCCACCAATGTTAGTGGATTATCGCCTATGCGAAAAAATATTATCAGATTTCCTTGACCTTGGTTGCAGAGATGATGTGGATTCAAAAGTTTACTCTATGCATGTGGTGTGCCATTCAATGTTCTTTGCTCACCCTATTGGCATGAAATGGTACAAGCCATCAATGGTGCCCCTAAAGGATATAGGAGCCCTGGGTATGACAAAGCTAGAACCGTGGGACTTGACAGGGAAAGAGCCAAAATCAATAGTGCTCTTGGAAAGTTTACAAATGATTGGTCGTTATATGGGGTATCCATTGTATCTGATGGGTGGACAAATGTTAAAAGCAAGCCATTGATAAATATTCGTTGGTGTGTCTACTAGTGGTGCGGTCTTCCTTTCAGCTCATGACTACTCAAATCGCTACAAGACTGGTATCAATATTGCACAACCTTTACTTGACACCATTCAAACGATTGGGCCATACAATGTCATTCAAGTCATCACAGATAATGCTGCTAATTACAAGGAAGCAGGAGCAATCATTGAGGATAAGTATCCCAACATATTATGGTCAGGGTGTTTGGTTCACACATTGAACCTTTTGATGCATGATATTGTTAAGATGAAGGACCCTAGTTACCAATGGATTGGTGCCTTGTACAAGAGAGGTAAGAAAATGATAAAATTTATCACCAATCATAGCATGGCCCACCACATTTTTCGCAATCACTCTAGGTTGGAGCTATTGAATATTGCGAAGACTAGATTTGGTAGCTACTACCTCACCTTCAGGAGGATTTTGGAGGTAAGAGAGGCATTGGCTAGTATCGTCTCAAGTGATTCATGGAAGGTATTGAAAGACAGAGTTGCAAGCGCATCTGATAGACATGACTTTCAGAAGGTGGAGGACACCGTTCCTTATGGTCATTTCTGGACACGGTTTAAATATGTTCTATAGTTCACCAAGCCCATTTATAATATGATTCGTTTTGCAGATACAAATCAGCCGATGATTGGGGAGGTGTATGAGAAAATGGATAACATGCTTGGTCATATCAAAGACATTGTTGAGCAAAGAGATGCAATCATGTATGACAATATTCATAAACATGTGGTCAAAAGGTGGGATAATTTGAATGTTCCACTCCATGCCCTTGCATATGTCCTTAACCCAAAATATTATTCGCCATCTTGGTTGGCCCAACCTGTTGATGAAATTGTCATTGATGCCAACATGGACTTGCAATGGCCCCACAAGATGTCATTGATGCCACCAAGTCCCACCTGTAGTGGGTTTGAACCTTGCAGTGCCTTGGATCCCAAACAGAGTGGTTTGTGCCTTGAAACACCTTGTACCTGGTTGACAAGATCCATGTACCCACAAGCTTGGATCTTGATGCCACCACGTTGCTGAAGATGTTGAAGACCCTGCTGATGGCGTTGAAGACCTTGGAGATGGTCCTGAAGACCTTACAAAAGTTGGAGAAGCCCTAGATGGGTTGAAGAAGCATTAATGACCCATTCTGTGGTCATTCATGCTTTGATGGTGTCATGGTACCCTAAGAGAAGGTCTGGCAACCCCACAGGTGATGTCATGATGGATCTTGACCCGTAGAGATCCCCTTGCGTGGCTAAGGTGGTTGAAGAAGCCCATGATGCCTCTTGCTTGATGAAGAAGCCTTTGGACCCACATTTGTTGGATTAAAGGTCCTTGATGACTTAATGAAGACTTGGAACCCTTGATGATGACCTTGATGCCCTTACAAAGATCATGAAACCCATTGCTTGCTCTTGATATGGTTAGATGGCGTGATGAGCCTTGAAGGAGATGATAATTCTTGAAGATGGTCCTAAATGCATAAGGAAGATCTTGCACCCACTTATATGATGGATGGCCATTAACTTGCATGAAGCTATGATGAAGAAGCTTTTTGAAGAGGCTCATGTGTGTGTGAAACCCCTTACTTATGGAAGAAACAAACAACCCTTGTTTGTGGCTCCTTGTGAATATGGATGGTGAAATGGCACCTTGATAATGGGATCCTTAATGAAGCCCTTGTGGCTTGTAAAACCCTTGGCATTGATGATGTGGAGGACATATAGCACACCTGCCTTGACCTAGAAGTCATATCCTTGGCTAAGGGTCCTTGATGACCTTAATGGCTTGAAGCAAACCCTAAAGCCCCATCAAATGATGATACAATGGCAATAAAATGCTAATGTGAAGGTCGGCCCAGTAAGAATTCAAGTCAAAATTAATAAAATATATATATATATATATATACTTTGAAGACAGGTCGGCCCCACACAAATTCAAATTAAAAATATATATATATATATAGATATGTAAATTATTGTTGGAAGGTCGACTGCTTAAAAAGGTTATGAAAATGAGTATAAATAACCTAGCATGTCAACACAAAATTACATCAAACGATGGCAAGGATAGAAGCTCGCTGAACTGAGGCAATTTGGACTGAGGTAAATTTAAGGGGTAGGAGCAGTATGCAAAAAGTGGAAACTGAGCTCTGATTTTTGGACTTTACTGAGGAAGTCTGAAATTCGGGTATAGGACTGAGGCAGCCACTGAGGAAATTCGGGTGTCTCTGAGGCAGCAGCAGAGCCGCAGTAACAAAGGATGACTTAGCTCTATTTTGATGTCTTTTTGCACTGAGAAATTTTTGTGGTGAGGAAGGTTGTTTTTACTGATTTTTGGATTGATTATTGAGGCAGCACACTCTGATTTTCGTTGGCTACTGAGGCAATTTGTGGAGGAGAGCAGCACATTGAAGGTTACAATCTTTATCTCTGATTTTTCTACTATCTATCTGTGCAATTTCGGGACTGACTAACTGTGCAATTTCGAAGTGTCTCACTGTGTATTTTTCGACTGTCCACTGTGTATTTTTCGACTGTCCAACTATGTATTTTTCAATGGTATGTGCTTGTGAAGACGGTGTTGATACATGCACAGCTACCTTGACAGTAGCATAGATGATGATAGTGGCATGCTTCATTTAACAGTAGTTAAAAAATGCCAGTGGTGTATAAGTCAATCATGATGATGATGACAGTGAAGTGTGAAGTGACCCTTTTGCACAGTGAAGAAGTGATCTCAGTAAGCACTTATTGCAGACATCTTGAAGAAGTTCTGCTGATAGATCTCAGTACTTTGTCTAGCTGAATGTGTAGTGGTTAGAGCATATATTGAAATTTGATTTGGACAATTGTTGAAGAAACCTCAAAGACCTAATAACACATGATGGTATGTTGAGGTTGGCCTGGATTGTGAACTTGATAGCCCTTGACGACAAAAGTTACTAGTGCAGATCTCTTTATGATTGGACTGAGTTGTATACACTTGATAGTGAAAGCTCAGAATAAAGACATATTGACCATATGATCAGACAACTTTGTATGCTGTCCTGAGCAGTGATTTGGATTGAGAAGTACATGAGTAGATCCTTGATGTGTATGTAATGAGTAGTGTGTGGACAAAACTTTGATGACTTGACATGAGCAAAATGGTATTGAGCAAATCTTTTGCTAACTTGATGTTATGAGCAAACCTTTGAAGAGCAGGCTGTTGGTGATTGGCATGAGCAGCACTTGAGCAGATCTTTTGTTCATTGGCATGATTAGAGTATGACCAGATTCTTGAGCAGCAGTTGATATGAAAATGATTAACTTGAGTTGACTTGATAGCAGTGAATGACGAGTATAGCAGTGACAAGTTGATGACAGTAATGAGCAATTTCTCAAGTGACATGACCAATGATAAATGATGATAGTGATGAGGTGGCAATGATACCTTCAGCTGATGACATGAATGAAGATGTGCTCAAAAGATTATAAAGTTAGGGACAGTATGATAATAAATTGTTGATATTCTTTCTGACAAAATGCTCTTGGACAAAATGAAGAGTTAATGTGACTATATGAAGAAGTGCTGATGAATGCTCCTTGAAGAGGTGCTGAAGTGGACTAGAGACAAGTGCTGGTATAATATGACAATGACATGTATGAAAGTGTGTTGAGACAGTGAGCTTTAACTGTAAATGCAAGCTTGTCTTGCATATGAGGTTAGGATACCTCAAACCCTTCTTAGCAGGGTCTAAGAAAACCAGGCAGGGTCCTAGATGAAGAGTAGGTGCTCTTTGTATCAGTAGGTGTTGATTTTACCTCACGGTTGTAGCCGGTCCAAAACTAATACAAAAAGATTACAAAATTATATGGTGTTGTGTTCTTTTGTGTTATGGTTCTTGATGATTCAAATGCTCATGATATGTGAATGATGAAGTGAAAGATGTTTATGAAATGATTATGAAATTGATAGAATAATGGAATGATGAATTGGTAGTTAATTGTGACAAGTTAAGAAAAGGTTTAAAATTGGCTTTACACCGATTCACCCCCCCTCTCAGTGTCTAACACAACCTACACTTGATGGTGGAGTTAGGAAAAGACCACACAGATCCAGAGGTGCAAAATGGGTATATGCTTGCATTAGACAAGACGGTCCCTGATGAGGAGGAGTGTGCTCAAGTACGGAGTGAATTGAGCCAATACATCAGTGAACATGGAGTCTTTGGTACCTTGCATGCAACCAAAGATCGAGAGAGGTTGGATCCTATCCGTTGGTGGAACATGTATGGCAGTGGTACCACATATTTGCATAAATTGGCAGTGAGGGTGCTTTCACAGGTTGTCAATAGTTCTTCTGTAGAGAGGTGTTGAAGCACCTACAACTTCATCCATGACGTCAAGAGAAATAGTTTGAATACAAAATGGGCCGAAAGTTTGGTTTATGTGCACTACAACTTGAGGCTATTGTCCCATTATTGTGAAGCGACCAAGAATGATAGAACGTTTTTGACTTGGGACAACAATCCAGAGGAGGCTAATGTGGAGAATGGAGCCATTGCATTAGAGCGCTTGGAGGATGAAATATTGGGTGATCATGAGGGTGATCCTCATCCGATTCATACATCAAAGATGCCACCCCCAACCACCAATAGGTTTATAGATGTTGGAGTTTTGCCTTTAGCTTCACAACGTCTAGCAATCCATGGGGGCCATTTATCTTCTTCTCGTGTTCCACGATCACTTCCAGCAGCTCCTATTCCACCTAGAACACGAGAAAAAAAATTGGAAGTTTCTCGTGGCCAGAGGAAAACTTAGTAGATTAGTAGATAGTATCATAATACTTTGTATTTCATGTTTATTATGGCCTATTTTGTAAACATTATGGCCTACTTTGAAGTTTGAAGTTTGAACTTTAAATTGTTGATTGCGTCTTGATTCTTATCATGTTATGATCTTACAACTCATTGGTATTGAATATGATATTATGATACTTTGTTTCATTTCATGGTTGATGCTATCTGTTAGACTGTTAGAGTTTGTTGGTGGCAAATATTATATGTTGAAATTTGAAGATTGATGTTGTCGATGATTGATCATTTGATGACAATGCTACAAGTCATAGCTCCTAGATGATTGATGTTATATGTGACATGTGTATTAATGGTTATATCTATGTTTTCTATAGCTAATTTGATATAATACATGTTTTTTTTAATATATATGTATCAAAATATTTTAAAGTATATATTATATAAAAAGCGCTCCCGAAACGCTCCCAAATCAGAATCTTTTGAAAATTTCACTTTTCGCTCCCGCTCCCTGCTCCCAACAGCGTAGTTACCAACACTCAAGTTCCACTCCAATTTTATCTGTGAAGGTTTCTCCGCCTATATTTTGTACTTTGATTTCTACAAGTGCGGTTGATTCCACTAAATTTATTTATTAATGTTTGTGTAAAAGTTGTTTCTTAATTATATTTTTTCATTTTTTATTTCTTGATTTGCGTGAAGAAGGTTTGTTTATGATTCCTAATGTGATAAATTTCTTCATTTTTATGAGCTAAAATATTGCCATATTTTTTCTTGGAGTTCCTACATTTTCTGTCATGAATTTTGACCATATTGAAGGATCACATCTAATACATCTTCTATATTATCTTATGAGGGAACTTTTCTACACAATTTCGTTTTTTAAACTCTTACAATGTCATTATTATTATTATTATTATTATTTTTTATAGTGTAATGTCCTCTTCCAATTAGGCCTTGAGGCCCAAAACCGCTAACCTATGTGATTCCTGTGGGTTCGAGCGGGTACTGACAGCTAGGGAATCAGTTGAGGACTGATGCCATCCATAGAAGATCTAGGGCATCATCATTTGGTCAAGAAGGGCCACCTGGGCCAAAGGCCACCTTCGTGCATGCCATCCAAGCATTATTTAATGATGCATGCACTCTTTAAGTTTCGATTCGCATGCATGCAAGTCAATGACAAATTAGAAGATAAAGTGACCTAATTAGGTCAAAGATTAGGTTTTGCGCAGTTGAACTTTATAAATAGAGGATAAAGCGAGAGGAGACTTCACTTTGGGATTATGATTATTTTGGGAGCTCTTGGAATAGCAGCACAGCGTGCAGCATAGCAGTTGGGGTTGGAGACGGAGTCTTCAGCTAACAGGATTTCGGCAGTGAAACATCTGTCCTAGTCTTATTCAGGGTAAGCCATACTGGTTCACCACTTGTTCTTCATTCATTCATCAGTTATCTAGCATATGGTATAGATCGTTGCAGGGACACGTGTGCAGCCGTAAAGGGGGGGGTTTCAGCCGGAAAGCCCTAATCAGCTGTGGGGCCTTCAAATCTCAGTTTCCTTCTGAAACTCAGGCACCATTCTCATCATCAGCATCATACTCCGGTACCCGGTGATTATCAGATCCATCCATGCTCATCCGGAACAGTTATCAACAGTTTCGGGATTCCAGGGGCGTGAACAGCTGTCTCTCAGAAGCAAGTTGCTATCCTGCCTAGAGGACTCGGAAATCACTCTTGTATCAGGCATTCTCTCCGGCACGGAAAGGCTATCAGCCCCGCAAATCCGTAGCTCCATTGGACACCTCCTTCCCTAAGGGCGTCACCCTTTTCTGACTGGGCCTCTTGCTGCTGGGCGTTCACCGTAAGCAGAGGAGATCAGTTCATCTCCGATCCAGCTCTCAGTGCTTGCATACTTTCTCTGGAGCAGTCCAGTCGGCTTATCAGTGGTAAGTGTTCATTCTATCTCACAAACCCTAACCCTAATTTTTCCTATAAAATAGGGATTTTTGCATGGCAGTTTGCATGCCCAGTTGTATCAGCCTTTTTGCTTAGAAATAGAAAATATCGGGATTTATACTACATATAGATAAATGTTAAATATTTCTTTTCCAAATTGTAGCTGAAAGCATCCAATGTTTCCATGAACAACTTAAAATGATATCAATGCTTTTGTACACAATACTCTAAAGTGGAATTTGGACACATAATCACCTATCGACAATGGTAGATGTTTTACTTCATATAATATTTCATTAAAAATTAGGTTGGAGACTAAAAATTATATTTGATTCGAAAATTTATAATTGATTGATGAACACGGCATTAATGCAATTGTCATTTTTTTCTAAAATAATGACTATGACAATGGATTTTCTTTAAAAAAAACACCTTTTATTTTCAATGCAGTGTGAACACTTTATTAAAAGTAGTTGGAGTAAATCTTCTCTTCCTTTCTCGTCGTCGGGATTTCTTTTTTCTCCCTCAGATGCCATCATGACTCAAACTTTTCTCTACCTTGATACAAAACAGACACACGAAGTGCAAGGGCACCCCCACACTAAATAAATAAATAAACAAATCACTCTTTCGTTTAAATCAAATTTCAATCTTTTAAGCAATGATAAAATTCTAAAGAATACATTTTCATTAAATAACTCCTTAACCTTGGTAATATCCCTTAAACCTTTAGTACCCATTTTCCTTGACTTTAAAGATGCTTTAATATTTTATTAACACTATATATTAATGCTCTTAATATTTAACATTTAATTTAATATTTTATAATGGATATATATTAATGTTCTTTATCTTATGATTGAACTTTTACTTCAATTTCGAAAATAGATATCTTACACCCAGATATCTTACACCCACTTGCAGCAAATACAACACCTCCAATCTAAGTCACATGGTTTGAATTCGAATTCGAATTTGACAACCATTTGATTCGGTCCGAATTCGAATTTTTGGATGAGATTCGTTTGAAATTCGTCTTGAGATTCAGATATATATATATACATACATAATTAAAATTGTTAATAAAATCTGCTATTGAAATAAAGTTTAAACTATAAAATGAAATATGTTATGCTTAAATAGTTTAAGAAATAAACAATAAAACTGAAATCTGTCTCTTAAACATAAAACTATGTTTAAAAATAAATCTGTTTGAGATTCGTCTTGAGATTCGAATATATATCTATAT
>LPNX011138209.1:7783-55676 GCA_001517045.1 Pseudotsuga menziesii
AATAGTCCATAACCGGTTACGATGCATAGTCGTTCATACACACCGTCAATGGTGCGCCACCTATAAGTCGCGCACCATTTACACTACATGTTCTCATGCAAATATACAAGATGTGGTGTATACATCTAAACCATCAGTGTGTTCACCACACAACTAGCACCGATACAATGCGTATATAATTATTATACAATGCACCACCACAACATTAGTAGTTAATCTTGGAACGGTGTCGGTGCTTCCCTAAGAAAAGAAATCACTAGCGCTTACATAAGCTGAAAGCACCGATGCATATGTCAAATGTTTTGTAACAAATAAGATAATATTGAAATATTGAAATAATAAAAGAAAAGTAATTAAACAAATATTAAATAAATTTGATATGTAATTAATCGAAAAGATGGAGACGTACCCTTCCATTAAAACGACACATAAGACCATATTTAAATGTTCCATCAAATTGTAATGTATATATATCTCATCAATTTACATTCAATATTAATTATTCTTTCCAAATGGAGTTATTTTCTATTGGTTGATTATTCACTTGAGTAATCCTTGAGAATATCCAGATAGAGATATTAAAATGGTATCAGAGCCCCTTCTTGGGCAAAAAATCCTTCTTGAAGCTTCTTTAAAAAATATTACAAAGAAGAAGTGGGAAAAAAAATTATCTGCAAGAGAAGAAAAAAATTAAAGAATAGAATTCATAAAACCATGTGTGGCTTTATGAGACCACACATGGTTTTATGGAACCACACATGGTTCTACTTGTACTATATTAAAATTATAAATAAGTTTTATAAGGTATTCATTGAAGACAAAGCATCATGATGAAGAAAGCAATGTAACAAATAAACAAATATATATAAATAAACAAATATTGAAATAATAAAAGAAAACTAATTAAACAAACATTAAATAAATTTGATATGTAGTTATCGTTCCATTGAAAAGGCACATAAGACCAATTTAAATGGTCTATCAAATTGTAATGTAAATGTATCTCATCAATTTATATTCAATATTATTTATTCTTTCCAAATAGAGTTATATTCTTTTAGTTGATTATTCACATGAGTAATCCTTGAGAATATCCAGATACGGATATTACATGTTTCAACACCACATACACTAGTGCGTTATAAAGGTAACACACTGAAATGTCAATTTTAATTTATAATTAATATTTTTTCGTGTGCTTTGTTAAAGTAGCACATCGCAAGGATTAGTTGTTAAAGAATTAAAATGACGCACATGTATTAGTGTGCCTCATGTAATATAGCGCACTGGTTCACTTACTACCATGGACGCACTAGATTGTCATATTAATTTTTCATTTCTATATGTGGTGGTGCTCTATAATGTAGTGCACCATTATACGATGTGGTTTGTTTATTGTTGGTGGGAGCACTGGTTACATTGCAAGGAATGGAACGCACTGATGCATTGATACAAATTAAAGCACTGTATTATGATTTATAATTTTAAATTAAATGGCATTGGTGCACTATATACCTTGAGCGCATCAAATTGTTATATAAATATTTTAATTTATATGTGGTGGAGCTCTAAAATTTAGCGCACTGTTAGACGGTGTAGTTAATTTAGTGGTGGGCGCAAGGCGAGTCATTAAGCATACCGTTGAGTTGACAAAAATTACAACATGGTTTTGTGATTTATAATTTTAAGTTAAATGGCATTGGTGCGCTATATGACATGCACTCACGGGATTGTTATATAAACTTTTTATTTTATATGTGGCAGTGCTCTATATTGAGTGCACTATTTTACGATGCACTGTGTTTAGCGGTGATGAGCGTACCAGTTGCAGCGCAAGTCATTGAATGCATAAGGGCATTTATAGAAATTACAACATTGTTTTATGATTTATAATTTTAAATTAAATGGAACATTGTGATATAATATAAAGCGCATCGTCTGACGATGTGCTATGTTCATCATTCATTAGCGCACCGCTACCAGTGCACACTATAATTTTAAATCCTACACTAAGACGCAGTCGGTGCAAGCCAAAGCACTTGAACACACTGCATAATTCTTATTTATTTTCTTAACAACGAAAATTCAACCTTAACTTCAAATTTTAATCCACTAAATTTTAAGTTAGAAGAAAACAAAGAGATTACCTAGACATTTGCTCATCGGGGAGACATGGTTCCCACGTAGTCCAAAAAATGAAGTTTTCCCACCATTAGAAAAATTCAAAAAACATGTAACAGACAATGGACACGAGAAATGCAAGTAAGAGGAACATTGATGGCAGGGTGCTTTAGGGAGGCAAAGGTGGCACTGATGCTTGAGATATCAAGAGCACTATAGAATGGTAAAAACGAATAACTCAGTTGGTAAAGTTTTTTATTTAAACCGTCATCAGTGCACCCGACACTAGGATGCACCAAGCCCTTCTTCTAGTTAGTGCACATGTGGTTCGTAAGAATAAAAACGCACTGGTATGTATAAAAATATATAATAATAAAAATTGGACATGACATTTTCAATAAAGCATAAATAATTTTAAACTCATGCCCTACTTTGTGCACTGTATCGCTTTATGAACCAGTGTTGTCATTTTCTATAAACGTGTCGTATTTGTAGAAAAATATTAAAATTGTTTATGCGATTTTTAAAATTTTTTTAACTCA
This sequence comes from Pseudotsuga menziesii, assembly GCA_001517045.1. NCBI lineage: Eukaryota > Viridiplantae > Streptophyta > Pinopsida > Pinales > Pinaceae > Pseudotsuga > Pseudotsuga menziesii. The sequence continues at coordinate 10,447 of LPNX011138209.1, forward strand.
TTTTAGTGTTGCAATACACATAACGTACTGGTGTGTATAGAAATATCTATTGCACCATTTCATGTTATTTTGGTTTTTAATAAATATTATTATTGACCTATGGGTGTTTGGGTCAGCTATGGTGTGTTACATTTATGAAAGCATTGTTGCATTCCATTGGTTTAACATACAATCATTGCCATTTTTTATATAACAACATTTATTCTTGTATCAAAAGTGATTAACGCATCAATGCTTTGATATTTTCTCGGGATTGGTGCGTTAACTCTTTGACTACAACGCTGTGTTTCAAGTGTTGAATGCATTGTAATTGCCATTTTTGATATAATGACATTTTTTCCCATATCGAAAGGGGATGAACACATAGGTGCTTTAATATTTGTTATGCACTGGTGCGTTTACTCTTTTACCACATCAGGGCATTTCATGTGGTGAACATACCGCCATTCCATTTTTGTATATAACAACATTTTTCTCGTATGGAAAGGGTATTAACACATTGGTGCTTCAATATTTATTCTGTATCGGTGGGCTAAATATTTAACTGCACTGCTGGGCTCAATCTTTAACTGCATTGGTGGGTTCAATTTTTAACCGCACTGGTGCGCTTGACTTTTACAAAAGCATTGATTAAAAACCTCCGATAAAACCTCTGCCCATTCACCTCCGATATAGACCTCTGCCATAAAAGGATATTTAGGCCATTGTTTTAGTGGATTCCGCTATAACCTTCGCTAGAGGGCATTTTCCTTGTAGTGATATTATAGGATATATTTCCATCCAATATTTAAGACAGTATAGCCCTTGCAAAAATCCTACCCTCAAACCCTCACTAAATTGAAAAATGGAAAGGAGGTGAAACATGACATGGGAGGAAAAATTATGGGCAGCCAAAATTTTAAAGGATTTGTGTGTGAATTTAGAAGGTATAAATCAATCAAATTATAAAATTGAGGAGAAACATATTCTTGATTCGCTCATATTCTTTCATCATTGAAGAATATAACCAAGAAAGGTCTATGTGGTATGATTTTAGAAGATGTTTGTGAATTGGGGAGATAACAATTCCATCTTCTTTTTTATGAATCTTCTCCACCATGTGAAGAGAACCCTATGGAGTAAAGGTAAGAACAATAAGTGTGTACCAGTTTCTAGTATTCTTCTTCTACAATAATAGAGTTCCTTTTAGAGGTACATGGAGAATTTATTTTCTTTGGATAGCTATACTTATTTGGATTCACATGACCATAGTGTGCATTTGAAGTATAACAATCAATGAATCATGGAGCTTAGGTGTCATCAGTTGGGTGTCATTTCAAGTACCTGTACATGGGACCTAGGTTTATGGATGAGTCCCTTGGAATACTTTAGCACTGCAATTAATCCCTGCTCATGGGACATTGGCTACTTCAACATGGTATCTGAGGCTTAGGGTGGAGGCTATTGAACTACTTTAGCATGGTGGTTAGAACTTGTACATGGGACCGTGATTCCTTGACTTACTTCATCATTGTGGTCAATACTCATCCATGAGACCCTAGTTTATGGTTATACCTCCTTATGCAAAAGGTTGATGGAAATTATTTTCTAAGTGGGGTACAATGTTGTTATCCTCCCTAGTGGTGTACTAGGGGGGGGGAATGTTCCATTAGAGTAACAATAGCGAAGGCTATTCAATGTAAGGTGGACTACATCCACTATGTTTGTTATCATTAAATAAGACCTGCTATGGTAGTTATTCTGAATAAATGTAATGGGGCCTCATTAAAGAATGTCAACTAGGTAATTAGGAGATTATTATGGTTAAAGTTGTCTTATGATCTATAATCAAGGATTGAGTCTTTCTTATGATTCATGTGTGGAGTAGATTATATTTGGAGCTTAGCTCATAGGAGGTTTAACCCTTGGATAGGCAAGTAAACAAGAGTGGATTCCTTCCATAAAATGATCAATTGTAAGTCGATTCCCTACCTTAGGGGTTTGATATTAATAAAGTGTGGAAAATTTCTAATATCTTATATGTACATTCATATTTTCAAATCTAAGGTATTTAAAACATTGCAATTGAAAAGTTGTGAATATTTAGTGAAGAACTAATTGAATATGAGATTATGTATCCACCAATGCCAAGTGTCTCTAAGATCACAAAGACATAGATATTGATATCAAAAATTTGATTCATAATGAATCAGAGAACCCAATGCAATGGGACTTTAAGAAAGAGAACGAAATAGGAATAATAAAAATATCTTAGTCATGTAGCAACTTCCTTTGTCTCATTGCTTTGAGGTTGTATATTGCATTGCATAAACATATCAACCATGATTAGTAGTACTAGTTTGATATATTATACACATGAATTGTAGATATCATTTTTTTTTATTTCACCATCTATTGGTAAATCCTCCCATATATGCAACACGACCATTCTATATCAATACTATATCTATCTTAAGGTTAGTTTGAGAGGGTTAAATGGCACAATGCAATAAAACATACATATTTTCATGGTGATTTCTCTAAAATTATGTACAAACTAAAAAAAGTTTTTTTACAGCTATCCAGAGTAGGAATTTGTGAAGTTCAAACCCTTGGCCTTGATTTATCTAAAAATTTTTAATATAACTTAACGTAAACGTTCTCTTTTTGTTTTACATTGAACACTTGAACTTGCCATATCAAATTGCACAAAAGGCTACATGTTATTGTACATTTTCGAATGTCGGCTTGCTTAATATGCGAGGGATTGTTGTATGATGTCGCTCCATCAGTTCTATACGTTTTACTCTTTAATCTAGCTAGATATTTTTGTTTACCAAATACTTGGAAAATTAATTCAATCACAATTAAGAGAGCATATTAATCTATGTGAGAGGATTGTAAACCAAAATGGCTACACACTCCATTGGGGTTAGATATTATTGACAACACATTAGGAAAACCAATTCCCCTGTGCATGACTAATCATTTAATAGATAACAATGGCATTTGCTCCAAGTATGAAATGATTTTTTTCCCTACAAAATTTTGAGTAATTGGGAAAAGCCTTGTATATTCAAGTTCATCTTTGGATTTAATTGCTTTGTCAAAGACAACTGAAATGAATGGTGGTAATGACTTCCCATAATACTAAATCTGAAGCATTAATCTCATCATCATAAGTTGAAGCTAGTTTTTTTTTAAGGATTTTAGCCATCCAAACCTTTTGCTAATAAAATAAACGAGGGGACAATCTTTTCACCTATGCCTCTCCTATCAAATTAACAGGCCTTGAGCACTTCCAGATTGTTATCAAAACCAACAAAACCTAATATGAAAAATTATAAAGTATCACATTTCATTCACTATTACTTCCAAGGGAAACCAACACTATTACAAGTTATGCCTTACCTATCATTGACAGACCTAGGGAAATTCAACATTGTTGTTAAACCCAAAGTGACTTGATATTACAATGATAAAGTATCCCATGGCCTTAGCTATTAAGTTCCAATCCTTATCATGAGTAATTATATATGGAATAACTATATTCGGGTCGAAACACTATCATTGATAGAATTCTATGCTTTTTTGTTTAATATATTTAGATGCCTCTACAAGGAGCCTTGGTCATTTCTCTTTAGATATAGACCCTACAACCTAGAATATTTCAGCCAAGAATATTGAGAAATCTGTGTTCTAATCTAATGTCTAGTCAAGGATGGTGGGTGAATATGAAGCTCCTCGTTTTTCTTTGTTATTGCATGAGAATACCAAGGATCAATAAACCTTGGTTCAAACAATTATAATTCCAATTGACTAAATATTGCAAAGAAGGGTAAGTTAAATATGTGTGCACAAGCAACATGCAATCAATCATTTGAAAAAAAAACACAATTTAAAGGAGAGGCACATCCATCAATTATGGCAATAGTTTCCCATTCTACAGGATTAGTATTGATGTCTCAATTTACTAGTTTACCTGTCAACCAACAACACAGATAATAGAAAGATAATGCCTTAAAAAACAGAGAATTCCACTAAAATTTAGTAATCTTGACTACAATATTGTAGACTACTTGAAAAACTTACAAAATGAAATCAATAAATATTTTCACTATACAATAATGTGGAAGCATTCCCATGGTAAATTTAATCAATAAACCTACAAGGTGATCTTGATATCCGTACAATTGTAACTAAAACTATTTGTTTGACACATCATCTTAGGCAATTATTTGGAATTGCAACCAAAATGCTTAATTTCGCAATGGAAATTCTTCAACTTCTAACAAACTTTAACATTAACAATCATGAACAAGGAGTAGTTGCGAAGAACTGCATGACCAAGGGGTTTTATACCGAGGAGAAGCAATTTCCTTTCTAGTCGTGTAGCTTAAGGAGGTTCATTAAACATTGGCCATCATTGGAAAGTAATGAACTGTTTAAGCATAATTCAAGTAAATTCATGCAACAACTATGAACAAACAAGGAATACCTAAAGAGAAGAATGGAAACCATGAAAGAGGTATTCTAAAATAAAGACAAGATTTTAGACTTAGATTGGGTGATGAGAGATCTTAATATTCAACAGAGGGATACGGTTTCATATCTAGTCATTATCAAATAACCATGTATATCCATAGAAGATAAGTAGTCAACTGGACATTTCTTATGAACCTTCATACACCATGCATATCTCACAAGAATAATGCATAAATTCAACCCAAATTATATCAAAAGTACAACCTCATTGGGCCTAATGTTTAAGAACATGTGTTTCATCCTAAGATGTCATAGGATTGAATCCAAAAGGGGGTAGGGTATGTACACCTCTATAGAATTTAACAGTTACATTGTTGCATAGAGGGGGTCCCTTGTCCCACAAACAAGGGGGTCTCATACACCAAATTAGTGTTTCTCTTAGTTGTGCCTTTAAAAATAAATTATTATTATTATTATTATTATAACAATCTCATAAGCATAATATGAAAGCAAATAAATATGCTTGATAATGTTAGACATTGGGTTCAATGCTCCCTGTGAGTTTCGTGACATGGACTAATCGCCTCCCGAGATACTAACTCTAGCGATTGTGGTGGAGATTAAAACTTGTGGGTTTTGGTCTAACGACAATCGTGAGTCCAACAAATGGTATCATAGCAACAGGTCAAGGGTTTGAAACTAACCCTACTCGCATTGGGGGTGGGTTGTTGGACATTGGGTTTAATGCTCCCCGTGAGTTTCACGACATGGACTAATCGCCTCCCGAGATCCTAACTCTGGCGATTGCGCCGGAGATTAAAACTTGCAAGTTTCAGTCTAACAACAATCGTGAGTCCAACATATAACTCAAAAGGGAAATTACTCTTATGTTTGGAGATTCTACACAAAAAATATACCAAGATATTTTATGCTCCCTTGGTATTATGTGTGAGGATTTTTCCAATTGCATCTAATTTCACTTAACCTATAGACTTCTCCACCATAATTTTGCTAGATTTTCAAACATTTATAATCAGTTGAACCACACTTTCTCTAGTGTCGTGGCATTTTATATGGTAGAACAACACCATGCATCATTTTGGTGAGCCTCTCCAAGTCTGCCAAGGTTTCCACCCATGCGAACTTGAATAAAAAACATACTAGGATCTTTGAATGGATAATAATCTTATACATATTCTAGTCATTATTTTTGTAGGATGGTGGAGAATTTTTTATATGTTAATGGACCACAACTACTATTTTTTCCTTAACATCCTTTAATGGGCAAACGAGTGACAAGTATGCAACAATTACAATACACAATGAATGAATTAGCAGATGAGATGGACAAATTTGTGGAGAATGCAACAATTGAAGTATGAACAATAGACATATATTTACAGGTCTAAGAGATTTCATCTCATTGATCTTCTTTCCCAACCTTTGCATCATGATAAGCTTCTAGAAGTAAGGAAATTGTAGTTTAAAATAGAAACACTCCTAACATTTCTGCAAAATCTATGGGGTACCATATGGCTGAAAATACCGTGCAATTTTTTTTACATCTAGCAATTTCTCTTAATCAATAAAGGTAAAATGTTATGAAATGCAACATGTTATCTATCAGATTTGTCTAAGAATTTCACACTAGAGTTTAGGTCTCAACTGTAGGAAAGGGACAATAGGATTTGTCTCTATAAGAGTTTGTGGAGTGATGTTGAAGTAGATATAGAACTTGAAAAGAATATGATGCTTGAAATGGAGAAATGAGGGAAGAGAGACAAAGGTGACCGCAATTTTTTCCAAATGTATTACTGATTTACATGGTTCTTAACTTACCAATGTAGTGCTAATCAAAAGATGCATAGGATATTTTGGGGAGGCGACCAGCACGAGGGAGAGAAGATTTTTTTGGGGCCGTGAGCGCCCTGCACGAGGATCTGGAGGCGACCAGCACGCTGTCAGAGGCCGCTGTGCTCGATCTGAGATAATGAGGGACGATTGGAACTGATCTGAACTGGAACCAAAATGTGGACTGCCAAGGGAGGCGTTGATCCTGCGTGGACTGCTGTCAGAGGACGCTCTGGCATTGCTGGAGGGCTAAAGATGGGCACTCCGATCCCTGAAGATCGAGATCCGTCCCAGGCTCCTCATCTGGATGAATTCGATCGCTTAATCTCATCTTACAACAAGAGATCCGGAAAAACCGAACCCCCAAAATTTGTCAAAAGGCTTGAAGATGTGCCGGAGGTTGCCCTTCCTCCGGAGGAAACCATCCGGGTTGCTCTTTCCCTTGCAGATCGAGCCCTGATTGGGCAATTTACGGGGCTTTGGCCTTCGCCCAAAACAATAGACAGCTGGGTTCAAATAAACTGGAGACCCCTAATCACGAACAATTTTGCTTCCTACTCCGTCGGGCGAGGTTTTTTCCTCTTCGACTTCGAATCCAAGGATGATAAAGAGTTGATCTTCCGAAATGGGCCCTACTTCATGGGGCCGCAAGGTCTTTACCTCAACATGTGGACGCCAGATTTCGATCCAGAGGCTGACATGCCAAGAGCAGTGCCAGTCTGGGTCAGGCTGCCCAATCTCCCTATGCATTGTTGGAACCCTAAATCCCTCCAGGCCATAGGGACTGCACTGGGGACTTACATCGATATGGCTAGCCCGAAAGACCAATACGCCTGTGCTCGAATCTACGTTGAGGTCGACCTAGAAGCTGGACTCCCTGAAGCTATCAAGTTAACCGTGGGAAGCTGGTCCCATTTCCAAAAACTTGATTATGAGCAGCTTCCCTTCAAATGCAGAGGATGCCATGAGTACGGGCACTTCATCCGCAACTGTCCAAAAAAGCCTGAGAACCAGTAGGAAAAGGCGGAGGGATGGCAGAAGGTGTCTAGATCTAAAACCAAACATCAATCCGGGTAGGGGCCTAAAAAAGGTGAAGGGACCAATGATACAAGGGCCACTAATCTTAAAGGATCAATGGAAGCAACCAAGACTAAAGCAACGATGGAAATAAGGGAAGATCTAACTGAAACTGGTGAGAAATCCAGCAATGAAGGGAACAAAGAGTCTGAAGCAGAAATATCAGCGCAACATTTGAAGGATCAAGAGGAAGAAAAGGCCCCGGTCACTGCAGGGGAAACCCTGGGGAACTCAGAAGAAGATTCTGGATCGGAGGAAGAGGAAGAGGAGGAGGGCGAAATCGAAATAACCACTCCGAGAATGCCTAAAACAAGGGGAAGAAAATCCAGGAAAGAAATAAGAGAGTAGGCTTCCTATAAGGATAAGTTGCAAGGCTCTCAGCTAACTTTGGAAAAGCTCCTGAACTCCGCTAGGAACACCCGACAGCAAGGGCATGCCCAGAAAGGGATGCCTAAGCTCCCCAAAAAGTAGGTAATGCGGGTCCTATCCTGGAACTATAGAGGTCTTGGAAGTAAAATCAAAGAAGAAGCAATGTTAGATCTATCTTCTTTACATAATCCGGACATCTTCCTGATCCAGGAGACGAAGATGGAGGAAGCCGTCTTCCTCCAAGTTAGTCAAAAATTATGGAAAGGCAAAGGAAAAGCTGCAATAAGTTCAAGAGGGGCTTCTGGCGGCATCGGAACCCTATGGAATGACAAAGAATTTGATACCATTGCTGTCAAGAACAGCAACCATTGGATCCTCACCCAGCTTAGGCAGAAAGCCTCGAACTCTCTGGTAAGTATCTTCAATATCTATGCCCCCAATTCTGCTACAGAGAAAAATTCCTGCTGGAATCTCCTGCGTGAGGAGAAGAGTAATCTGCAAGGTAACATCATAATTGCAGGTGATCTTAATGTCACCTTAAGCCAAGAGGAAAAGAGAGGTGGGTCCTTGATCAGGGATCCCATAAGGGAGACTGTAGATGAAATCATCCTGGAATGGGATCTCATGGACATTAAACCTGCTGATGGAAAGTATACCTGGAAAAATAAAAGAGTAGGGCCTGGACATATTGCCGCAAGACTCGACAGATTCCTAGTCCAGGACTCCTTCCTCCTGCTGGGGATGAATATTTCTTCCAAAATTCTGCCCTTTGGAGTCTCTGACCATAGGCCCATTCTCCTTGAGATGGCTGTTATCAAGAATTGGGGACTAATACCTTTCAAGTTTAATCCCCTTTGGGCAACTCACTCTGACTTCCTCCAAATTGTAGCTAACTCGTGGTCCCCACCGGTCAATGGTTCTCCCTTCTACGTTTGGGAGGAAAAGTTAAAAAGATTGAAAAAGAGCCTTAAGCTCTGGGCCAGAACTATTCCTTCCCCTTCAGACCAAAAATCTCAAGCAGCAAAGGAGCTCGAAAACCACCAAGCTGCCTTGGAGGTCAAGGACGTGGACGCAGAGCATCTCCACGCTGAAGCTGTTTTACACGCTAATCTTCATAAAGCCTGCAAAAACGAGTCTGATTGGTGGAAGATTAAGGCAAGATGCGATTGGTTGGTTGATGGGGATAAAAATACAAGGTATTTTCATAAGCAGGCGGCAGCCAAAGACAATTTCAATTGTGTGAAAGAGATCCATACCCAGGATCGCCTTATAACCAGTCATGAAGAAATTAAAATTGAAGCTTCCAGACATTTCAGTGGACTCTTCACGGCCCAGCCAGTTGTGGAGGACGCTGCACTCTTGAACCTGATACCCAGCTCCATTAAAACCAGCGATAATGAGTCTCTTACCCAGGCTATTTCGATGGAGGAGATTAAGAGAGCTGTTGATGGAATGAAGGACGACAGGGCTCCGGGACCGAATGGATTTAATGCTACATTTGTTAAACTTTGCTAGAACATCATTAAGAAAGACTTAATTAAAATGGTCCGGAAGTCCCAGAGATGCAGTAAAATTGGTGGTAGCACCAATTCGGCATTCCTGGCCTTAATTCCCAAAGAGAAGGAGGCCAAAAACTTTGACAGGTTCAGGCCTATTTCTTTGTGCAATATAGGCTATAAAATCATCACTAAGGTTATGGCAAGCAGACTCAAGCATATTCTTCCGAGACTGATCCCGGAGAATCAAGGAGGATTTGTAAAAGGCAGGAAGATTTGGGAAAACATCATTTTAGTTCAGGAGGCTATACACTCCAGCTTGAAGAACGGTGATAAGGGAATGGTGGTCAAAATCGATCTGGCCAATGCTTTTGACAGGGTCAGCCATCTCTTTCTTTTCCAGGTGATGCAGAAATTTGGTTTCGCTTTTGATTTTATTTCTTGGGTCCGGGCTTGTATTAGAAACCCGTGGATTGCCCCACTTGTCAACGGGAGAGCTGGCCCCTTCTTCCAAGCCTCGAGAGGCCTGAGGCAAGGATGCCCTCTCTCTCCTCTCCTTTATGCCATCCAAGCCTCTGTTCTTAGCTTTCAGCTAGAGACTGCCAGGCTTGACCAGGATCTCCCCGGAATTCAAATGGCTAGAGGCATCAAGGAAATTAATCACGCGCAATTTGCGGATGACACTATATTACTAGGTGGTGCTAGTAACATTATAGGAAGGCGTTTCAAGACTGAGTTGAGCCGTTACTGCCTAGCTTCTGGAGGCCAAGTTAACCTGAGGAAAAGCCAGATCTATGGCTGGAACATCAATCCGAGGGAAATGTCAGATATCTCCCGGAGCCTCAACATGGGCGGGGTCACTGACTGGGAGTCCTTCAACTATCTGGGGGTTCCCATCTTCAAAACCAAGGCCAAGAGCTCGGCCTAGAACCCTGTTGTGGAGAAAATTAAAAGCAAAATCCAAGGCTGGGGATCAACCTGGTTAAACTTGGCTGGAATGGTAGTCTTAATCAAGGCTGTCTTGAACAACTACCTGATTTATCAAAGCTCTCTCCTTCTAGCCCCAGCCAAAACCATCAACCAAATAGAAGGACTGATAAGGTCCTTTCTCTGGCAGGGGGGCAGTGCTGGAAGAAGCAAGAAGTTTGCGTTGGTAAGCTGGAGAACTATTAAGCGCCCAAAGCCTGAGGGAGGCCTCCACATCAGAGATCTCAGGACCCAAAATTTGGCTATGGGAGCCAAGCTGGTCTGGAATCTGCTAGTCCCCAAGCCCTCTTGGTCCAGCCAAGTGCTGAAGGCTAAGTATTTTAGGGGCACTTGGCTCAGATGTCTGGAAGGTGTCCATATGAACCAGAATGGATCCACTATCCACAAAATCTGTCTCAAGGCACTGCCTCAGTTCATTGGTGGTCTGCACTGGGTCCCAAGCAATGGGAAACTCATTAATCTATGGAATGACTCTGTTCTGGGTAAGATTCCTCCACAGCTTCCTCGCCTGCAGCAAAGGATGGACGCGCTAGGGATGTCAACGATCTGGGACATTTCCAATTGGGAGAATTCTGAGTGCAAGCGATGGACTGGCTGGAATTTGCCGGATCTCCCAGATGATTTTAATGAAGAGAAGTCACAGCTCCTCGACCACTTGGCTGGGATCGCCCCACTCTGATCCCACTCTGCCAAAATAAAAGGGACAAGCGTGGATGGGGAAATCATTCAGGCAATTACACTGCCTCTGAAGGATACCAGCGTTTCTCTGTTGATTTTAACGTTCCTGGCAATCCCAAAGTCTGGAATTATAACTGATCCAACACCACGTTGCCCAAGATCGACCTCTTCACTTGGACGTTGTTGCATGGCAAAATTCTAACGGGCGAGAATTTGGAAAGGAAAGGGATCGTTGGACCATTCAGATGTCCCTTATGTGCAGCCGCTGGAGAAACCATAACGCATATGTTTTTCCAGTGCTCCTATGCCAATTCAGTGTGGAAGGACGTGCTCGATAGCTGGGGAGGGTTAAGGAGGATGCCGGAGAATATTCATGACTGCATTACCAACTAGGAAAATTTGTATCAGGGCGAGCTGAATGAGAAGAGGGGCGTGAGAAGCTGCTGGCTAAAAATTCCAAAACTGATATGCTGGTGTTTATGGAACGAAAGGAACTATAGGATATTTCAGGATAAAAAGCAAACCATGAGTAAGATAGCAGTCAAAATTCAGGCATTGGTTATGGAGGTTATAAGTATCTCAAATCTTCCGAGCAACAAAGGGACTCTAACCGAAAAAGAAAAAGAGCAGATGCGAAATTTCAAACCCCTGGTTGATAAATTTGTTGCTGCTAAGAAGCTGGAGGCGTGGGAGATCAGGATGAATAATTCTCAGTTCGGCAATTGGCTGAAAGAGAGGAAAATTTTTAAGCTCTTCTTTGATGGGGCTTCCAAAGGGAACCCAGGGAAGGCCAGAGGAGGTGGAGTCATCATCAATCCTGACGGGGAAGTCGCGGTGGAGTACAGCTGGAATATTGGTTATGAAACTAATAATATAGCAGAGGCCTACGGGCTATGGCAAGGCCTAAAACAATTGCTGGGTAAAAAGGTTGAAGAAGTCCTGGTATTTGGGGACTCCAAGATTATCATCCAGGCAATGAAGGAAGGAAGGAAAAGTGATAACAATAGGACAGCTAGATTGACAAGAAGAATTAGGTCCCTTTCCAAGCTGTTTCGAAAGATTAGATTCTATCATATTCTAAGAGATCTTAACGCCTTGGCGGACATGGCAGCCAATAAAGCCATAGATGCAGATCTTAATGGTCTAATAGTTAATTCGGTTGTTCAAAGTGATATTCCTCCTTAGCTCCTCGGATGGTCATTGACTGAACGAAGAGGTAACGAGGTGAATGCTGTCATGTATCTTTCTACAGCAATTTATTGCTGATTTTTAATAAACACCATAACCGTTCCTGTTAAAAAAAAAAACTTACCAATGTAGTGCAACTTCAACTTTGATTATTGTTTGTGTACATTGAAATAAATTAAAATGTAGAGTATAATTGGCTAAGATTCTTCAATGCAAGTAATTTATTTCCAGCTCTATATCTGCTAGTCTCCCTCAGTTCTAGTAGTCAGATATTAGTTGATGAAATGAAATAGAAATACTAAATCACCTGCAATTTGTATCTGAATTTTGTTTTCTATCTCTATTGAGTATGTCGTAGTGTATTACCCCCCTTATTTAGTGGTTCCCAATATCACAAAGAGTACATCTTAATTTGGAAATATAGTCAGTGGAACTTCTGCAAACAAGGAAGATCTAAATTATTGGAATTATCTAGCATTGAATTTGGATATAAAAGGAAATGAACTTGACAATGTAACTTTCAAAATGTTGGAGAAATTATTGTTGGTTGATTTGAATTTCAATCTTGCAAATGGAATAATTTAGAAGCACAGAGGTAATCTTTAAAGGAAAAATGAAAGTAACTACACTACCAAACAAACTTTGAGGGAGAAAGGTTGATTGGTTGATTTACACTAAAATCCAATTATGGATAATGCATTGGAGATAGATTTTATTATATTAAAGAAAATTGGAAAAACAAGAATGCTACAATGATGTAATTGACGGCTAAGAAAAATAGGTAATAACGGGACCTTGAAGAAGAATTTGGTCATTTGACAGCCATGGTCATTTCATTAAGAAAAGATTCATCTTCAACAACACCCAACAAGAACACTTTAATGAGATAATATCTTTTGGAATTCAATGAGCAAAATACTATTCACCAGCTTCATGAGGTTTAGGTGTCTCACAAAGTCACACACACAAATAACTAAAAACAAAGTTGAATAGACATAGGAAAGTAGAAGTGAAAGCACACATTCTCGGTAATGGTCGTGCATACAATGAGATGGCTCTTGGGTTCAAAATACTCAAGGCGTCTCTTGGACTTCTGAAGGTGATTGTTCGCCTTCACCTACCATGCAGGATTAGGTTCCAATGGGAGGGAATGGAGATAGACAAGCAACCCTCGAACCAAGCTTAGGAAAATAACACGAGCAAGTGTGCTCACTCTTAATCTTGTTTGAACCATTTTTTTGCAAATCTATTTTATTGATCAACAACTTATGTCAAGTCTATGTGGTTAAATGTAATAGGCTTATATACACTAGAATAAGAGGTTCAAGCAATTGACCTCATCAAGCTACAAAATTTGAACATAATTTTCATAATCTTCTAGATCTTTTTAGTATTGAAGCACTATCCAGCTCTGCTGCAACTTATTATAATATATGTCTTTAAATTATTCTTGTTAAAAAAATTGACCACTAATCCATTTAACAACCTAAAAAAATAAAGAAAAATATAAAAGAACCATTATTGAGTTAAACAAAAAAAATCTCCAAGAACCATTATAAATTAAATCCAAATATATTTTCTGAAAACATTATAATTACAATTTATTATTTTTATAAAAAAACATTAATAAATCATTTGATCATAGTATCCATTTAAACAAATGGAAACCACCTCACTATGATTACAATTTACAATTTAGAACTTTTGCATAAATATTATAGTTAGAGTTGAAAATATGTTTATCTAATAATAATTTAAAAAAACACCAAGATACATTCATCATAACCCTAGAACTAGTCTCTTGATTAAGATAGATGTAAAAACCATAATATTAATACTTCGCTTTATTTTTATTAATTCTGACACATGAATTGAAATAAATTCATTACCACTATTACAAATTAGGCATTGTTGTCCTAGAGTTATGCACCAAATCCCCCAAAATAGCATAAAACAAGAATAGATAGTATTCCAACTCCTTACGAATGTAATAAAAATATGAATAACTAGCCTCTTCAAAGGGGGAAACCTCCTTTGCAATGTATTTCAAATACAAAAAAAGATGGTATGAGATGATTCCAAAATATATCTCCTTGGGGTGTGTGTGTGTGTGTGTGTGTGTGTGTGAGAGAGAGAGAGAGAGGGTACCATTACCATTCTAGAACATACATAATTAAGGTCTTATCCATTTAATAAATATAACTAATATCATAATAAATATGTAATGTCACAATATATAGGGCTTAACATGCCCCCCCCCCAACTTTAAACAAGTGTTTTCTTCAACACTTGATTAACTTTGCATGTTTCTCTGTGAAGAACTAATCTTCCCATGTCCCCTCTTCTATTGGCAAGTTCTTCCACTTGATGAGGTACTTAATAATTACTCGATTTCGTAGTTTCGTGATCCTTCTCTCGGTGATTATTTCATGCTCTAGTATTAATTTCCCTTCTTCATCAATGTCTGGTAAAATACTCTGGACTCGGATCTTATCATGATTACCTTTTTTAGGCAAGAAATATGGAAAACTGGATGTACACATGAATATGGAGACAACTCCAATTTCTAATCCATACTTACAATCCTTTGCAACACTTTGTAGGGACCATAGTACTTTGGTGGTAATTTGTTGTCCCTCTTTTTTGGCTCAAGGGACATCTGTTGGTGTGGTTGTAGCCTCAAAAAAACCCAATCTCCTACTTCAAATTCACTTTCACTATGATGTTGATTTGTTTGTTATTTCATCCTATTTTGTGCTATAACCAAGTTATCCTTCAATAATTGGAGAACTTCTTATTGGTTCGCTATGAGATCCTCCATCGCTTAAAACTTAGCTTTCTCTTTCAAGGATGATGTGATGGAAGGAGGATGATGGCAATAAAATGCCATAAATGGTGACATTTTTTGTGAAGCGTGGAAATATGTGTTGTACCACCATTTTGTTACAGGAAGCCACTTGACCCATTGTGTTTGTTTATCATATGCAAAGCAACGAAGATACCCTTCTAAGCATTTATTCACAAACCCAATTTTCCCATCAGATTGAGGATGGTAAGATGAGATGTGAGACAACCGAGTGCCCAAATAAGAAAATAATTCCTTCCAAAAATTACTAGTGAAAATTGGATCGCTATCATTTACAATAGTATTGGAGTTTCCATGTAGCTTTTGAACCATTTCCATGAATGTCAAAGCTATTGTATTTGCTCTAAAAGGATGAGAAAGAGAGAAAAAATGGGCATACATTGTGAGTCGATCCACCACTACCATGACAACAATATTTCCTTCTGATTTTGGTAGACCAATGATAAAGTCCATTGATAAGGATGAGAAAGAGAGCAGAAATGGGCATACTTTGTGAGTCGATCCACCACTACCATGACGACAATCTTTCCTTCTGGTTTTGGTAGACCAATGATGAAGTCCATTTATAACTCCTCTAAATGTTGTAAAAGAATAAACGTCTTGATTGTCTCTCATTTGTTTTCATTAACAAACCAAACCTTATAAATAAAATTTTGGACATTGGTTTTAAGACCTTCCCAGAAGAAATCCTTCTTGATCATGTGGTACATTTTCAAGAACCCTCAATGTCCTCCTATAGGATAATTATGCTTTTCCAAAAGGATATTTTGTTTGAGTTGAGATTTTTTACATAATTATAGACGATCTCAATACAATAGTGAATCATTCCTCCACACAAATTTATCTAGTGAATTGGGGTCCTCTTGTAGTTGTTGAATAATATTGCATGCCTTTTAATATTGTTTCATTATGTCCTTGTTTCTTCTACCCAATAAAATTGCATAGTGGAAATAACACAAAGTAAGCCCTCAATGTCATCTTATGTTCTTGAAATTTCATCATCCACCACATTTTGTTTCCTTTTTGTAGATAATTTCAATATCATTACCTAACATCTATATAACCCATTTTGTTGCTCTTCCGATGATAATCGTTATCTAGGAAGTACTTAAGATTGCCATGATTTGTTAACTTGAAGTATCTTCCTTTTAGGTAAGGGTATCATTTATTAACTACATGTAGCATGGCCAACATTTACTTTCCTTTTTATAAATTGGTTTGAGTACATTTTTTCCTTTATGTTGGCTACTTTCAAAGGCAAGGGGCCTTCCTTCTTGTATTAAAACTGCACCAATTCCATTCCCTGAGGCATCACATTCCGTAATAAATGTCTTTGTGAACTCAAGTGTGGTTCATATAGGGGTTGTACACATAACCACTTTAATTTTTTCAAAATATTTGGTTGCTTTTTGAGTCCAAGAGACTGCCTCTTTTTTCAATAACCTAATTAGAGGTGTTATTATTCGACCATAATTCTCGATGAACTTATGGTAGTAGCATGTCATTCCTAAGAACCCTCTATGATTCTTCAATATCTTGGGAATTGGCCATTCCATGATAGCCTTAATTTTGTTAGGATCCACCTTTTCTCCTTCATGAGATATAATATGACCTAGATATTCTACTGTCTGAACTCCAAAGGCACACTTTTAGAATATAATTGGTGCTCCTCCAATAGTTTGAAGACCCTGTAAACATGTTATACATGCTCTTCTCATGATTTTTTATAGATAAGTATATCATCAAAAAATACTAACACAAATTTTATGAGGAACAATTTAAATATAGAATTCATAAAGCTTTGAAGGTGCATTGGTAAGGACAAATGGCATCACCAAAAAATCATAATGACCTTGTTGTGTTATGAAGGTTGTTGTTGGAATATATTCTTTCCTTGTTTTGATTTGATGATGATCAAGGTGGATACTGGTGGCCACCCACCTATTCCATTGAGTTGCATAAGTTCTTCGTCTTCTTGGCAATTTTCTACATTTTTTTGGGTGTCAAACTTATGGGGTTGTTTTGAGGCCGTAAACAATATTTTTGGCCAATCAGGGGGGCAGGTGTTGCCATTGAATTCCATATCCACAAATACTTTTGGCACTTCATCTTCTAGGGTTATGTTTTTGGGTATTAATGTTTCTCCTCTCTATGATTATGATAAAAAATCCCTTTGCAGTCTCTTTGTAATTAGCTCTTGCAAATGAGCGTAGCCGACACATCTTTCTTAAGAGATAAGCCATCACCATATGAGCTAGTTTGTATTGCTTTGCAAATTACAATGTTTTTTCATTATGTTCATTAATAGAATTTGGGTTTTACTGTTCTACTATGCTTTCTACAAAATATTTATGTGTTTGTGTCTGTTTCCATTTTATATTGTTGCCTTCATTTTGCTCACCAAATAATCTAGTTCAGTGGTATGAGAGAAATCTACACGTGATTCTTTGTACAACTCCCCAACAAGATTTGCATAGCGAGAGTTAGGTCTTGAACTAGTTCAGCTTGGGGTAAGCCACTCTCGTTGGCCCAAGAAACCTCAAATGGCGGGAGAATTAAAGAGAGACAATCGAGTAGTGTTACGGTACACAAGGTACTCCCAAAAGACCAAATACCTTGAGCAACCGCTTCACACAAATAGATCACAAATCAACACACCAATGTTTGTCACGTGGTTAAAACCCTCGAGAGGGAAGTAGTCCATGGCCCCAGCCAAATAGCTACTTGGAGCAATTTATTAGGCAAAAGAAAAAAAATTACATGAGCTTCTCATAATCGATCAACTAGCCAAGGACCCTCTATGCTCTTTAAATAGAGATCATAGACCAATCGGGTGTTAAGCCACGGATCAATGGTAGGTATGATCTAAGAGAAGTTGAATCGTCGGATCACTTTATGTCTAGAGCATATTGTGACTGTCGGATTAGAATATTTACAAATGCATACTAAAGAAACACACTTTTACCGAATGGATATATTACACATAGTTGTTGCAATGAGCGATAATTTAAGTGACCAAATCGCTCATGCCAAAGTTTGCTCAAGTTATCACTATTAGAAACAAAAACAGAAGGAAAAGGTGATGACCCAAAGTTGTTAAATTTGTACAACCTGGTAATATCATCAACGGTTCTAGTAGCAAGGACATTTTGAGGATTTTAAAAATCCTTGATTACAACTTGATGAGGTGTAAACGTCACAGTTTTACCTTCACCTGAATGAGTAATTTGATAGGCTGATAACAAATTGCAGGAAATTTGTGGAACACATAGTACATCACTGAAATGACCATTTTCTACTGGAACTGTTCCAGATCCTACAACACTTAGAGATCTATCATCACCAACAAATATTTGTTTGGTGTTACATTCATGCATAGTAGAAAATATGGCTTGATTCTTAGCCATATGATAAGATGCTCCAGAATCAATGAGCCATTCATTTGAAGTAGAAGAAGAAGATGCAGTATAAGAGTAACTAGAAGCACAAAGTGCATGTCCATGAGAGTTAGATTCTGAAAACGAATCTATGCTGATGTGGTGCTTCTTCATTGCTGCTTCCAGGGCTGCCATCTTCTTGAAACACTTAGATTCATCATGATTATCTTTCCCATAAAAATTGCAATGATGCTCAGTCTTCTTTCCTTTTTGCTTGGGTCCTTTGTCATTGTTTAAAGGAGTTGACTGAGAGGATTTGGGACCCTTGTTGTTTGGCTTATTATTGCAAAAATTCCGTTTCTTGGGAGGCTTGGACTTTTCTTTCTGTTGGGACAATAAGGCTTTCCCAGATGTATCTGCATTGTTAATTATATCAAGATGAATGAGCTTATCTTGCTCTCTAATTAAGGAATCACAAAAAGATTCAAGACTAGGCTCTTGATAGCTAGCTGCAATCAAGGATTCTTTCATGGAGTAGAATGTAGATACAAAAACAGAATATGCAGGTTCAAGTTTGGAAAGAATATGATAAATACATTGTTTGTCTTCTTTCTTAATCTTGCATTCTGCACATAATAGTCTAAGAGTTTTATACTTGGATAAATAGTCTTGAATGCATGAAAAAATCATTTGGATTCAAGGAAAGCAACTCATTCTCAAGTTGATGACCCCGAATTTCATTATGTTTACCAAACACATATTCCAACTTTTCCCAAGCTTTATCAGGTTCATCAATTCCAGATATGTGGAATCATAAATCAGTAGAGATTGACATCCCAATCAATCCACGAGCTTCATCACATCTATTTCCCATTTAATTTTCTTATCATCATCAATGGGTTCTGTTTCTTTCCCTGAGGTTATCCTGAAAAGTCCCCTACTTCGTAGAACATCCTCCATACGAGATTTCCATGAGAAATAGTTAGAACTTGTAAGTATAATATCACAAGGGGCGGCCATACTATAAAATAATGGCTAAAAAAAATAGAAACTAATTGTCTAGTTGCAAAGAGCTCGAAAAAATATGCGGTTTTAAAAAAAACGGCACTAAAAACTGATTTTGGATGATGAAGTTATGCTTGATTAAAGAAAAAATTGAAGATGTCCCCAATATTGACTTGACCAACTAAAAAAAAGAACCCCCCTCTTCCCAAGATCAACCTTTGACAATCACTAATAAAGTTGCTTTGAAGTGAATCACTTTTGTAGAATAAGTGAGGTTCACTTTTACAATAATGTTACTTTTAAATAGTGCGGCAATAAATTAAAAGACTTAACTGACTCACTTTTTATTTTATTTTATTTATGTGAGATGCACTTTTACAATAAAGTAACTTGAAAATAGAAATTGCATGCACTAAAAAGTAGCTTAATTAGACTTGAACTCAATACCTATTAAGGAATAAAACTACTTTGGACCAAGTGAGCTAAGTTTAAAAGGTACATAAAATAATGGAAAGAGGAAGGGGGCTTTTTTTTTTACTCTTCTCTCTCGTTCTCCGTGCTTGCCTTTTTTTACTGCAAATCACAAAAAAAATGAAAAACAAAAACAAAAACAAAATTTTTTTTTTCACACAAATGGGTTAGATCTTGGTTAGCTTATCCGGAAAGTCTATGTTTTCAAGTTTTCACACTGTTTCTGATTTGTCATGATCGCACAAGGTGTACGGCAAAGAGCATACGTAACCGAGAAGACAAGAAGAAAAAAAATTCCCTTTCTGTTTCTGATTCGCCGCGATCGCACAAGGTGCACGGCAAAGAGCATACGCAGCCAGGGAAGGCAATAATCCGAGACTAAAAACAGTAAAGATCTAGTAATAAACTGATAAAATATGAGAGATTTAAAAAAAAACAAATCTATCACTGTAACATTATACCTTCAGATTTGTCGAAATGGGTGTTTCTGGAACAAACGGAAACGGTTTTCGATGAAACGAAAACTATTTCCCATTGGAAACGGTGCTCTAGACGCAATGGAATAGATCCCACGGGCCACAAATGTACAGAAAATCTAGAACCAGAAACGCTTTCAAAGCTTCGGCAACACTGGTTCCAGATCTTGATCAAAACCGAAAACGACTCTTGATAAACGCTATGATACCATGTTCCGGTACACAGGGTGCTCCCAAAAAACCAAACACCTTAAGCAACCGCTTCACACAAATAGATCAACACACTGATGTTTATCACGTGGTTAAAACCCTCGAGAGGGAAACAGTCCACGGCCCCAGCCAAATAGCTACTTGGAGCAATTTATTATGCAAAAGAAAGAAAGTTACATGAGCTTCTCATCATCGATCAACTAGCCAAGGACCCTCTATGCTCTTTAAACAAAGATCATAGACCAATCAGGTGTTAAGCCACGGATCGATGGTAGGTATGATCTAAGAGAATTTGAACTGTTGAATCACTTTATGTCTAGAGCATATCGTGACCGTCGAATTAGAATATTTACAAATGCATACTAAAGAAACACACTTTACCTAACGGATATATTACACAAGTTGATCTTAACTAATTCCTAAGTGTCTAAATATCCTAACAAGTAGGATATCTTATTAAGTTCCTATATAAGGAAGCCTTTGCGCAACAAAGGAATGAGATGATGGATATTTTTTCCCAGATCCTTCGATGACTATAGATGGGGGTGGAGGTAAATTCAATGAGTAGTTGTTTAAGAGGTGCAACTCTCTTCAAGGTTCATGTTCGATTTGGCATTCCCTTATTTAAAGGGCATATATATGTATATGATTTGGATAAATGGTTAAATCTATTAGAGAGTTACTTCTCTATTCAATTTTTTTTATAGAGTGAAGAGATTACCTTTGCACTTCTTAAGTCCCTCCCCCATTTCAAAGATCAGTGGGACTGTTACTGCAACATGCACGTTGGAGATGAGTTTGAAATATACAAGACAAAACCCACTTGGGTGGGCTTTATCAATGTCGTTAAGGAGGAATTCTACCCTGTCGAAAACTATGATGACCAGTACACGAGATGGACAACTTTACACCAGGAGAGAGACAGTGTTGGATTTCACCAATATATTTCATACCTTGCGCGAAAAGATGGGTATCAAAGACTCCAAACGACACTTGGTACTAAAGTACCGTAGTGACTTGCATAGGTACATTCATACAAATATGTATTTCCTAAACATCTCCTTGGTGGGAGATGTTTATGAGTATGCTATCAAGATCGAGCAAAATTTCAAGGAAAAGAAGAAGCGGGAGTTTGGTATTGCAAATCAACAACAACATAAGATTGGAAAAGGAAACCCTAAATCACAAAACATAGGATAGAGCAAGGATGGCCAAAATCATGAAAACTAGGCCAAGCTGCAGGAAAAGAAGGGAAACGAGAAATCAAGGAAGGACACCAACAAGTGGTGTGATTTTGACAAAAGCCCCTGGCACAACATTGATGAATGTCGCTCAAAACAATCATTATTGGCTTAGCTGAAATCCTTAAATTCAAACTCTAACTCATACTTCGATTCATAATGAGCAAAGGGAAAGAATATCATTGATGTGGAACATAGTGCCACCGTCACAACCGCAAAGGTCCAACTAGAAGAGTTAGAGGAGCTAGATGAAGGGGAGTGCCTCTTTTATTCACAACTGTGGGTGAAGGGGAATCCACTACATTTTATTATTGACAATGGTAGCCAAAAGGACCTTATATTGATTAAGGTCTTCAAGAGATTCAATTTTTTGACGACACCACACCCCTATATATACAACATCCGTTGGTTGAGTCAGGGACAATACATATATGTCATTCAACAATGCCACCTATCCTACCACATAAATCCATTTAAAGATGATGTACTATGCGATGTTACCCCACATGAAGTTGGTGATGTTCTTTTAGGACAACCCTATATGTGGAAACATCATGATGTTTATGAGTCCATGCTTCATAGTGTCATTATTACTTTGGAGGGCCAACTCTATAGGATTCCCAAGGTAGTCCCAGCTACTACAGTTTTCTTGATCTCCACAAAGCAACGTCAAAAGGTCATCTCTTAGACTAGGAAATTTGTCGTCTTCATGGTTTGGTCAAAAGGTGGATGGAAGGTCATTGTAACCACCAAAACTTGACACAAAGTCTCTCTAAACAACAGAAGCATGTGGACAAGATTGTATAAGGATACAAATATATATTTGCCTCGCCTAAATGGGTGCCTCTACACTTCCAGGTTAAACATTCAATTGATTTGATACCTAGTGCTCCTTTACCTAATGGCCTGGTATACTTACGCTCTCTTTTGGAGAATGAAGAAATAAAGTGGCGAATTCAAGAGCTCATACAAAAAGGCCACATTTAACCGAGATCCTCACCCTATTGGAGCCCAATTGTGTTGGTACAGAAGAAGCATGAGACATGGCAGCTATGTATCAATTACATAGCCTTGAACAAAATCATCATCAAGAATTGATACCTAATCCTCGAGATTAATTATCTTCTTGATCAACTTAAGGGTGTGAAGTTCTTTAGTAAGATTGAATTGAAGTCAGGTTACCACCAGGTACAGGTTGAGAAGAATGATTTATGGAAGACAACCTTCAAGTCTAAAGAAGGCCTTTTTGAGTATTTGGTCATGCCTTTTGGCTTGGATAATTCTCCAACAACATTTATGAGGATAATGGACGATATCTTGCACCCATTCATAAGCTCTTTTGTGGTTGTATATTTGGACAACATTCTCCTTTTTTAACAAAACTTGAGTGGAACACTTGCAACACATTCAACAAATCCTTGGTACCTTGTGCTAACACAAATTATATGCCAATTTGGAGAAATGCTCATTTGACATGGATAGAATTTAGTACCTTAGATACATCATGGATGAACATGGGGTGCATGTAGATCTAGTAAAGATCAGAGTCATTCATGATTGGTCGGTCTTGACAACTTTAACAAAGCTCCACAACTTCTTAGTCCTTGCCAAATTTTATCATAGGTTTGTGTTGGGGTTCTCTCATATCGATTAGCTCTTGAGCCAAGTGACCAAGGGTGGAGCTGAAGTCAATTTTAATTGGGGTGCATCACAACAAAAAGCCTTTCAAGATTTGAAATGATGCCTCCACTCATCACTAGTCCTCACTCTACCAGACCTACAACAACCTTTTGAGATTGAGACATATGCCTCTTACTATGTTATAAATGCTATCTTCATTCAACATGGACATCTGATGGTCTATCACAATGAGAAACATTTTGATTCTATTCGTAAGTATCTCACCTATGACAAGGAGATGTACTCCATTATGCACGCCTATCATAAATGGAAACATTACATCCTAGATAAGGAGACCATCATCCACATTGATCATAAGCCCCTGTAATTCATGCAAACATAAGGAAAGTTACAAAATAATCACCTTCATAAGTGGTCCACATACCTACAACAATTCCACCCGATCATCAAGTATAAGAAGAGCAACACCAATCACATTGCAAATTGCCTTAGTTTACCTCCAATTCTTGCACTAACTACCATGCTCAACTCATGTGGACATGAGACATCATAGTGGCCCAAATTATATTATAATGACCCTGACTTTGCTATTGCCTGTCAAATATTACAAGTAGAAAGATCGATCTCAATCTTTCGTCTTCAAGATGAACTTTTATTCCATCTTGACCACTTCTTTGTTGCTTCAAGCGAGCATGAGAAACTGATTTGGGAAGCACATGATAGTTGAGTGGCAGGGCATTTTGACATAGAGAAGACACTTGTAGTGTTACAGAAGTAGTTTTACTGGTCGAAGCTTCAATAAGACGTTGGTAGGTACATTCAATCGTGCATCACCTGTGCCATTGCCAAAATTGCCATCAAGAAGCAAGGATTGCACACTTCATTGCCTACCCTAGACAAGACCTAGGATTCTGTCTCGATGGACTACATGTATGATTTTTCTTTAACCAAGCATGACAATGACTGTGTATTTGTTGTTGTTTATCCATTCTCTAAGATGACAATTTTAACTCCATTTAAGAATAGCATAACAACAAAGGCCAGTGCTAAGATTTTATTTAAGCATGTTTGGGTTCATTTGGACCTCTCATAGACTATTATTTATGATCGAGAGGCTAGGTTCTTGAGTTCCTTTTGGTATAGCCTATGGCTAATGATGGACATCAAACTAATCAAATCGACTTCCTTCCATACCCAAACCGATGGGTAGAAAGAGGTGTTCAACAGGCCGATTGTGCATATCTTGAGAATATACAACTCCAAAAATCCTCGTGTTTGGGATGAGAGCCTTCCTTATGTTCAACATAGCTACAATATATCCCTTCACAAATTTATTATCCACAACTCTTTTGAGGTATGCTCATGGTTCCAACAATTAGCCTCACTTGATGTAGCATTTCCCATTGCATATACATAGGAAGAGTCCTCCCATGCTCAAACTGATTCTGATCGGGAATACAAATTTGTTGAGCAGATACACAATATTCAACAACATGTTCATGATATCTATCAGAAATACAATGCCAAGTATAAGCAACAACATGACTAGCATTGGGTTCTACATAAGTTTCATGTTGGCAATAAGGTCTAGTTACATTTATAGAAAGACCACCTCACAAGGCCCCATCAAAATCTCTACCCACTTCAATATGGGCCTAACACTATCACTAAGGTCATGGGTGAGAATTCTTTTGAGTTAAGCATCCCCCCTTGCCCGGGTTTGCACCCTGCCTTGAATGTGGAGCTACTTCGACCATGTTTTCCACCTCTCTTGGATACCTAAGAGGTAGCCAAGCAGTTTGCCCCTACATAACTCAATCTTGACTGCATTGAGAAGTCTATAGTTGACTGGATCACGAAAACTAAGATGAAGGGCACTTGCTAGGAAAATATCCAACAATATAAGGTCGTCAAAGTAGGGAAACTTCTTTACTAGGGAAAGTGGCTCACTAGGATTTATATTCAACAAAATCTTTCACATCTAATGGAGGAACTTAACACAAAGGGGACCATTGTTCCATAATGGGAGAGGAATGATCAAAGTGGATATTGGTTGTCACCCACCTGTTCCATCGAGTTACAATAATTCTCCATCTTCTTGGCAAGTTTCTATGGTTTTTTGGGTCCCAAACTTATGGGGTTGTTTTGAGGTCCTAAATGATGTTTTTGGCCAATTGAGGGGGGGGGGGGGGGGGGGGGGGGGCAGGGCAAGGGTTTCCATGGCATGCTTCAGACCTAGTTAAAATTTGTAATTCTTAGTTAGTTCTTTCCAAGGATCTATCGAGCACCCTAAACATAGATTATATGCAAAAGTTGCACCCCTGAGAAGTTGACATGCCAACTAACCACCTTAGGGACCATCATCAATCCTTTTGGTGCTTCATCTCCTACAATTATGTTTTTGGATGTTAGAGTTTTTTCCTCTTTATGCCTATGATAAAAAGGCCCTTTGAGGTCTCTTTGTAATCAACTCTTGCAAATTATTATAACCAACACATCTCTCTTTAGAGATAAGTTATCACCATTGAGCTAGTTTGTATTGCTTTGCACTTTATAGTGTTTTTATATTCCATTCATTAATATAATTTGAGTTTTACTATGCTATTGTGCTTTTTGCAAAAGTATTTGTTTGTATGTTTCCATTTTATATTGTTGACTTCATTTCATTCTCCAAATAATCAATATTAAATGATTCTAGAACGAAGATCCATTTTGGTAAATATTTTTTCTCCTTGTAATTCATCTAATAATTCATCAATGCCATGAATAAGAAACTTATCTTTAATGGTCATCTTATTGAGAGGTATACTTTGGACACATACGCCATGGACCTTCCTTTTTTGAATCATCACCATTGGTGCATAAAAATGATTTTGGCTAGGTTGAATGATGATTGCATATAATATTTCTTGAACAAAATTTTTAATCTCATATTTTTGTGCATATGGGTACCCATACACTTCCTGGTTGCAAGTGAATAACATGGACTTGATCCTAAACAGGTGGAAGACCTTTAGGCATCTCTTCCAATACCTTGGAATGATTGTCAATAACTTGTTGAAGATCCATTGGAATAGAGGGTATAGGTGCTTGAACATTTAGTGAGCACAATTCTACAATTACTCTATGATGTCCCTTTTTCAACAATTTTGTCATGCTATTAGAGCTTATCAATTTAGAGGGTTTCCCTGGAATACCTTTGAGTTCAATTTATTTTCCTTCTGAAGAGAAACTCATGAATAGTTTTTGGAAATTAAGAGCCACTATTTCCAATGATTGTAGCCATTGGATCCCTAGTACAACATCAATACCAACAAATTGGATTGGAATCATTAGGCTATCCAATGAATACTAAACCATAATAAGCTTAATGCTATGGCACTTGCTTGAACAGTTTGTGGTACCTCCATCTGCAATCATTACTCGATATTTTGGTGCAGGATATATAAAGTAGTTTAGAAGTGTGGTTAATCTACAGTCAATGAAGTTTTGGGTACTACCAAAATCAATAAAGATTGTTACATTTATCTCTTTGATATATCCTTCTATCATGCGAGTTTGAGGAGTGCTAATGCTGACCAAGGAATGACACGAAATGGTTGGATTAGAATCTTCTATATCTCCCTCTTGGGGTTGTCCCATATTTGGATAATCTTGCTCTTCACAATCTATCTATATAATAGTTCCTTCTCACTACACTTATGCCCCTTACCGTACTTGTTGTCACAATTGAAACATAGTCCCTTTGCTCTTCTTTCCTCCCCTTGTTGAGGTGTAAATCTTGTAGGGTTAGCATGAGTGGAATTGGAAGGGGAAAAGTTTCCCTCGCTATAGGTGTTAGTGGTGGTTCTTCTATTAGCCTTTTTTTATTTTCATCCCCTCCTAGCACTATATTTTTACTTTCAATTTTTCTTGTCAAGTTAAAAGCATTCTCCAATGATTTAGGTTCAAAGATATGTACCTCATGTTTAATTTCTCCTTTAAAGTGCCCATAAGGAGATCCAATACATTATATTTTGGAATATTCTTCACTCTAAGTCTTGACTTCTAAAACTGCTTAATGTGCTTTGTAACTGGATATGTTTTGCATGAGATTTATCAACTAGCTAAATAACGTGTTTCTATTAACATCCCCAGAATGTGCAGTCAATTCATAAGTAAATATAGTCCAAGAGAAAACAGAGTCCCTTTTACAGCCACAAAGCCATTGACACCATAAAAATTGATCAAGCTCTAAATACAAGGATTTAATAGCTACCATTTGCAAAGTTGGCACTTGGTGTAGATCAAAGAATTGCTCCATCTGGAATATCCATGTTACTGGATCATTGCCATAAAAAATTCTCATTTCAATCTTGGGAATGAAGTAGTTCCTTGGATCGAAGTTGACCCCATGATGATGCAATTAATGATCAAATGTTGGGGACTCGAAAATCATATTCTATAAATGTTTTTCAATTTTCTCAATATGTGACTGGGATAAGACCCTCTTATTCCCCTCCTCCTCTACCTTAAGATATGAATTATGAGGATGGCCATGCCTAATCACATCAAAATTTCAATTTTCATAACTTCGACATCCTTTTTGCTAGCCATCCCCTTGAGATCCTCTTTGCTAGCCATCACCTTGAGGTTCTTTTTGTTGGCCATCACCTAAGATCCTCTTTATTGGTTGTATTTTCAATCTTCTTTTGTATATCTTCTTTGAATATTAGGAATTCAACATGATTTACTATAATTTTATTGACAAGTTTTCCTAATTGCTTGGGAAACTTGGACAACTCATGGGTCACTTCTTTATGCTCTTTTTGTGTCATAGTTGAGACTTTAAGAGGTTTAAGGCCAGTATAAATTTTTGCTCCACCTCTTGCCATTGTATCCCACTAATATTTAATAGAGTTCCTCGTTATTTCCCCTTTATTCCACTTTTTGAATCACCCAAATTAGACCTTCCAATAAAAAAATGCAAAATTCAAAATAACATACCTTTTAAAACCTTGATTCAAATATTGTCTTGCTAGTCGACCTCCCAACTTAGGTAACTTTGAAACTTTAGCCCCTATGAGTTTAAAATTTCTTCATATAGTAGTCTAATTTATATTCTGTGCAATGCCATAAGTATGACCTAATTTGATGTGCTAATGAAAAATTATGGTAAATTTCCCAAAACTTGTTGTATGTGTTATTTTGAGGATAACGAAAGTGTGTAGCTCACCACATGTCCAATTTTTAGGATTTGATTCTTAAATTGCCACCATAGATACTATGGTCCATTTTCTTTCTGATGGAACACATGTCACTCAATTTGGATCTTTCAATCTTGAGATATAGTAGTGTTTTCCATAACATGTTTGAGATTGGTTTTTGGACTAGTAAAAAACCCTAACTTCCATAGGGTATAACTCTGCACCTGTAATGAATCAAGACTTTAAAATACACAATTGGATTGGATACATAAACATGTAAAATGGCTCAACACTCCTTTTATTTTTGTCAATACTAATGCATTAGACATACATACAAGCTTTTCTTGAAGGTTGCAGGTGACACAAAAAAAAACTTGAAAAATCTGTGGCAATGTCTCAACAATACAAGGTAGTGAAGATACTAATACTCATGCATTCTTGGCTAGCATGATAGTATAGGAGGCTGTGAATATATTTACGTTTCAGGGAAACACTCTTTTGAAACAAAATATTTACATTAAATTATGTTCCAAGTTAACCAAGATATAATTATTGTAACAACACGAGGCACCTTTTTTTACAAAATGTACCATCCATAGGAAGAGAGGTTGAGGAGAAACATTTATATTGCGATGTCCATCATTTAGTATTGTCAATTATTAACAATTTGTTTTCAACATATAACATGCATACCCATTGGTCATTAGCGACAATATAATGATGTTTTAAGATAATGCAGATTAACGTCACAAGATGATTTTCTCTCTTATTTATCTACAAAGGGTTGTCCTTTCATGAACCAATATATTTTGAGTGTCCTTCATGAGCATTGCAGGTAAACTAAACTTAGCACAGTTGCAACTCTCCCATTATGCCTTGTATGGAGTTTAAAAGCGTTAGAAAATTGCAAATATATTGTAATATCATGAACATGTTATAGACACCATTTAAAATCGTTAATGTTTCTAATCGCTTGGGAGTTTGTGAATGATATACAACTTCTTTTTTTGTCTTGCAACTTTCCACATGTATGTCATTCAGATTTGTGACACCTTGTTTGTGCATCTTATCACCAATTAATAATTTATAGCTAATAAAAGGACGTTAATAAGGAAATTCATTGACTAAAATATTTAATACTTTGTTGAAAGAGATATGGAAAATAATCTACGTACCTAGGACATAGGGATGAAATAAATATGAAATAAATATATGCAAACTATTATTAGATTTGTGAAAATAGGGAAGCTTAAAATATACTCTTAAAAAATTCTTTAACATCATAAGTAGAATTGTTTCTACAATAGTAGACCTTTGTCTCACTTAGACAAGATTCATCAAACCCCAACAGTTTCTACACTTCATTCTCTTCCTTTTGCATTGTAAGCATGTGCAAAAGGTAATGCAACTTGGTAGATATTTGCATTGCAGGTTAAAGGAGAATGTATTATGTGCATGCCTGCATAAAAACCGTGTAACAACCAACACCACTACTATGAATAAAGAAATATGGTTCGTTATAATAATGTATCTATTTTTCATTTAAATAAAGTAATGCTGTCTTCAGTGACATGCTTTGACAACTATGTCAACATAGATATCAATGGACTAACCACTTGAATGTTTATATACATGCATATTCAAGGTTACTATGTTAGGAGCAATAATGGACGGGTAAAAAGATTGATAAAAGATAACAAAAACGAAAATCATCGTATTCAAACCCGACTCCTGAAATGAACAAGATCATTGTAAAAACTTCACGGAATACAACATGTGAGAAAACCATGGGGGTTTTGTATCATAGTAACTATGGAGATGTAAAGGAGACTGGGCATAACGAGAAAACCTATGAGGAAAAAAGTTGTCAAATCTTTTTGAGTGATATATGGCAATAGGAAAGTAGATGTCCATAATTTTAGATGATAGATGTATTTGACATGTCCAAACATATTTAACATTCATGGGCAACGAGTTGACAGATAGACATATGACAATGTTGAACCAAAATTATTTAGATAATTGAGATCAACTAGATTTTGTGCATGAATGTTTCCATAGTGTTCAATCATTGTGTGCAAGTTTATGGATTTGCAATGTGTAGAAATTTAGAAGTGATCGACGTGTTTCGGGTGGACCCTCCACCCACCATCAAGATCATTCGAAGCTATGGCATATGTGTTTTGGGTGGACTCTCCACCCATCATCGGGATCATTTAAAGCTATGACACAATAAAAAAGATGAGGGCAATAGAGTACATAGAAAATAAAAAGCTAGTCGTTAATAACAATTATAGATAAAAAAGTTTGGGGATACAATTGAGAAAAATAAGGTTGACAAATTGAATAATATAATAAATAAATAATTTTTTTTTAGTAAAAAAGAGAAGATTTTATTTTAATTTTTAAAGTTGGGTGGAGAAAAGTCAAAGGTTAAAAATATTAAAGGAAATAAAAAGGGATTGAATAAGTTATTCAATTGATGATGGGTGGAGGGTCCACCCAAAACGCGTCTGCCATAACTTCAAATGATCCTGATGATGAGTGGAGGGTCCACCCGAAACACGTCTATCACTTCTAAATTTCTACACAGTGCAAATCCATAAGCTTGCACACAATCAACTAGATTGTCATATGGTTGAGATTTTCCATAATAAAAGGGCTTATCAACCTAATAATGTTTCCCATCAATACTTTGAATGTAATTAAGCCAAATACATAAATCAAACCAAGGGCTTAGTTTATTGGTGTGGGTAGGCCATAATTCTTAATAATTGAGATGAGCTTTTGTTTGATGATGAGCCCTTGCTTGTTTTTGAGTAATTTGTTTATATTTATGCTTGGGTTTAAGACTTTGTTATTATGTGAAGTTATGTTTATTTTTATTAACACTTTATGTAATAACTTATTTAATTCATGAACATTTGAAAAATATCTAATTTATTTTTTAATATGATAGTTTTAGAGTTTGCAAATGTTAGTACCCAGGTCCAATAACAAAAGCATAGACTATGTCGCTATATTATTATGTTTATGTTTATTAAAAATATCTACCAATATATTGAAAAAATTATATGGAAAAGCCAAAACATATAGTAAACTTAAGAATAAAACAAGCACAAAGCAATTGGGTGTTACCCAAGGTGAATTAGTGGTAGCAGTAGAATAAGCCTAGTAATAATAAGAGGAATAGTAATATGCCCTCTTACTGAACTTGAACTTAGTTGTGCAACCCGAGCCAAGGGATTTTGTTTTGGTAGAATTTTAACCTAATGGAATGGTGGGAACCCAAAGAGGGTCACCACTCAGGTTACCTGAGTTCTAGGGAGAAGGAGAGGGAAATGTGGACATTGGTTCTTTTGTGAGGCCATAATTACATGCGAAGTTCCAAACCACTCGTTGCGGGAGCGCCCTGCAATTGTACATTAAGTTTGTGCACTATCCACCAAGTGGAGTTTCCATCAACTTAGATGAAGTTAAGCAACGATTTGTAACTAAGTTTTTGCAACCCAAATCTGAACAACAAAGTATAACAAAACTAAAGGAGATAAAACATATGGTAGGAGAGACACCAATAGCTTAATGGATTAATTCAATTAATTGTTATTGTTGATAGGTATTTGGCTAATTTCATGCAATCAAATGTTTAATTCAAATATATCTAGAAGATGCATACTTACACCATCATTTATTAAGAATACCATTTATAAATGTGGAAAAACATCTCTTCACATTACTCCATATAAAAACTCCTAATAAAACATATTATAAAATCTAATATAAAAGAGAAATGACAGTTATTGTCAATAATCTAAATGACTTAGTTATTTTGAACAAAATAATAATCAACTAATATTAGTAGACGATAGCCAGATTCAAAAGCGACCAAATGAGCATGACACTTGTAGACCTTGTTTTGTTTAGTTAGCATGGAATGAGACATTTCACTATTGCATTTTTTTAAAGTAAAAAAACTGATTCAAAGCCCATTGGAGTGGTGGCAGACTTAAATTTGAATATTCACGATGTGGGTTTTATGGGGTTCGAAGTCATTTTTTAGATATTAAATTTTAGATACTAAATTACAGAGAATGACTAACTCTGAACACAAGCGATCAATTTATTCGTTTTGGATTTTATAAGGTTCGAATTCATTTAGATATTAAATTACAGAGAATGACTAACTCTGAACACAAGCGATCAATTTATTCGTTTTGAAAGCGAAGAGAAGCAGGTTGCACAAGCTCCTTCAGCTTAGAGGACAACAATGCAGCTTGCCAAGTTGTTATTGCTTCGGATTCCAACCCGTTCTATTGTCCCTGCTGCTGCCTCATCACAGAGAACCTCCTCATGTATGTCCGATTCATCATCTTTTGGATAAATTTGTTTCAGTGCTTAAAAATTTTCAGTTTGGCATTCTTGTCTCTCCTCTCCATAGGGCTTTCTTCATCTTTTCCGTATTCAATGTAAAACATGACTGATTTCAATGACTCCGTTTTGATTTCAAAAATTATGGAATTTGTGAGAACTTCGTTGGATTTAATCGGTCGTGGGTATTCATGACTAGTTTGTAGAGTTAGAGAATAATGGTGTCAACTGTCAACCCCATCTCTGCAACCTTCATGGAAATGCACATTGAATCTGAATATCAAGTGTCCTCTAGGTTATATAATTTTATTTTGTTGGTGCATGCTCTGCAATATATGCACACTTGGACATCGATGCAATTTTATAACAGAAATCCCCAACATACAGTCACTGAGATCTTCTGCTACATCAATCTATTCGTAACCTGCTGGTGCTGCCTTACGGAACTATGGCAAGAATGTGGGTGCCTACAAAACGTTGAGTTATAATTGAGCCCTGAATTTTGCCAGCTTAGAAAGAAAAAGTCTTTATTGCTGCTGCGCCGAATTGTGCGCGAAAATTGGATTCGTGGTCACCTTGTCAATAGTGGGTTATATGAAATTTATATGACTTAGTGGATGGTGTGTTTAATGCTTTATGGAGTGATAGAGGGAGTGGAGGAGAGCATGTATTATTTCAGTGGGTTCTTTTTTACTCCATTGTTGGTACTGTATCAGGAGGTATTTTAAGATTTTGGGAGTGTAAGCGAGTCTAGGGTTTTAGAGAGAGTTCATCCCCTTTGCTTGCCATGGGCAAGGGAGGCTCATGTATTTGCTTTATATGTGTTTTTTTGTATTTTCTGCATGGATAAAAGATTTGTATCTTTTATGGTGTCTTCCCTGTTATTTGTATTTATTGATGGATTTTTCATTGGTTAATGGCGGATTGTGTGATGGCTTTTACTTGGTACTTCCGGGTGTCAATATTTTGCACTAGCCGGGAACGTGAACGTGATCTACATTTTCCTTTCATGGACGGGAAGCAACATCGTCATCGAGGGTGATCACTGCAAGAACCTGGAGTTGAGCGACTTTTTGTCACTGTTGGGATGGGTGTGCAACATCCCAGCTGGCACTGACCGATTTCTTCTCTGGATCTATTGTCTCGTGCTTAAGAAGTGATATATCTCTCTTGGATTGGAGCGATCTCAAAGGTACGATATTGGTTATTAAGGTTTTAAAATTTATTATTTTTTTATTAAAAATTCTGTTGCTGTTTTTTTGGGGATATGGTGTTTTGTTTGGTTGAGCTGGAGATAGTTTGCCAACAAACTGTTTGACAAAAGGTGTTAATAGGACATGAGAGAGTCGACGAATCTGGTGGGTTGATAGTTAGGCATCGACTAGCTCTGGGAGTTAATTTTAATTTGTGGCGGTATATTATTAGTTATCATGCACCATAGTGGGGTGTAGAAGACATACTGCCGATAAAAAAACTATGGTTTGCTTCCTTTTGTCTAGGAAGAGACACGAAATGCACCAATGTTATATTATGCTTGAGATAATGCCTCGAGTACTAACTGACGATATTCTCTCTGGAGGAGAAAGAGTTATGAATTTGTTCTTTGTATGTAGACATGCCTACAATGCAACTGACGTGGGCGTAAGTGGCTGCTAGATTATTATGTTATGAAGAGATGCCATTGAGTACTCTTCATTGTAATTGTTGGGGGAGTGTCCCATTATCTCACGAGGAGGAAGGTATTCTTGAAGGTTGCGCCAAGGGATCTCTTGGCATGTGTTTAGGTGTGCTTGGGACATTAGAACACTGGGTGGATTTAATAGTTGATGATGTTTTTGTTGATTGTGTTGGAACCATTCTCAAAGGAGAATGCTTAGTTGAGAGAACGAAGGAGAACATCATGAGAAACATCACGCTATTGTCGAGGAGAACATCACTCCCAAAAATGAACTATCTTTTATTCACTAGCGTGATATGAATATGTTTTATGCACACCGGATTTATGGTTAGGTTGTTGGGTGTTATAAGTTCCAAACAAATAAAGATAGTGCCCTTGCATTCATAGATAGTCCACAAGAGTTGTTTCTTTGCATATGGTTTTAATAATTAGTGATGCACATGACTTGGTGTCGGTTTGGTTGCCATTAGAGGCATACCAAGTCATTTGTACTTTGTTTTTTGGGATGCAAATGGTGAATATTTTTTGTTTGTGCTATGAAATCTGTTAGCGTATGGTTTCTCAATCTAGAAAAGAGGGTGAAACCGTGCCAGAGCTGTCTTGTAATGAAAATAAATTCCCGTCATGTGTCTTTCACATGGGACTTTTGAAACTCTTGGTGGTTGGATGCTTTAACTTATGCTCCACAGATATCTTTATTGTGTCTCTCTCTTGGAAAGTTGTGCCTTGACTTGGTAAGTGTGACAAAAGTGTTTAAAAGTGGTATCCCTTTGTAGTAGTGGTTGTCCCTCAGTCCAGAGTGTACCATATTTTTGCATCTTTAATATCTCTTGGAGAGCACATGTTTATTTTGATTATTCTTTTGTAGATGTGCATTGGGCTCAATTATATTGATGGTTGCATCTGTGCATCATTTAGCTCATATGTTTATTCTACACTAGTTTTGGAGGTCATGCACCATCAACCAACTAGCTATGATGTGCCTTTAATATTTAATTTTGAGTTTGATATTGTATAAGCACGCACATGTGCTCACGACTTGTGCTTGCATGGATATTGATGGTGTAAATTTTTAATTATGGTTTGAGTTTTTTTTTGAAGTCCTAGTTTAGTGCATGCTAGTATTTGATGATCAACCTTGCGTGGCAGGATTGTATTGAATGGTTCTTCATGAATCATTGAGTCTTATTTTGTATTACAACATGATGAGAAGGACAAGGACGTTACCTTTGTCATTGTTGTGGGATGGTATTAGTTAGAGTTTGTTTATTTGTGACCTCATATCACTTGCCTTGTAGTTGTGCCAACATTGATATTTGTCAGAGTTTGATTATTTGTGACCTCTTATCACTTGCCTTGTAGTTGCACCAACATTGAGGTGATGTTATAGGCCTTTCTCGATGGGTTAATGCAATATATGGTTTTTTATGATAGGTAGTAGGGACTGTGGCCTATTTTTGAGCTATTATTCCTTGGTGGTTTCCCGGGCTTGCATTGTGATTTCAACAAAGTTTGGATTCAACCTATAGTCATGCAACACATGTGATAGTTGTAGGTTTGGCATACTTTGACTTAGTAGTTGAGGTTGATTCAGAGGATCATTAGTTGACATGAGGTGAATTTTCATTAATGACCTCCAACACCATGCTTTTAGTGTGCCTTGAGTTTGTTATATATTTCCTTCGGTGTAGTAGTGGCTTGGGATGATTTCTCTAGGAATGTAGACATCATGATTGATCACCTTGATGGTTCCACTATCTTTCTGGGTAGATTGGCTTAAGTTTGGATGACGAGGATAAAGATTGTGACCAACAATCTTGAGCAATGAGTCAAAGTTTGGGTGAGTATGGTCCCATGTACATTTGGATAGTCTTGGTGATGGTTAGATGTGTGACAGAGGTTGCACCCAAAAATCATATCCCTAGGAGAGGTGCAGATTATTAAGCTGGGGATGGTTGATTTACTTCCGGTGTGTTCTTGTCACCCTCAAGTTGACTCAAGGGCGAGTCAACAGTATAAGGGGGGTTCCTTGCTGAGCCAAGTTTGTTCTAGGATTGGATTTGTAGTCACATTATCATTAGTGGTTAGTTAATTGATGGTATATTTGATGCTTTATGTAGTGATGGAGGTAGTGGAGGAGAGCATTTATTGCCTTCCTTGTGGTTCTTGATTATTTTGTTGTATCATTCCGAGGACTGTGAGGATCCCACCACCAAATTGGAAGTCCTCCACTCCTAATGCTATTTGGAACCTCTATGTACCTCTCCAACAGAATATGAAGCTCCTCTTGTGCAATCTGCACACTGGTCCCAAGGCTCACATAAATGTTACTTGTCCCATCCAATTGAATAAGGTGGAACTCCCATGGCCTGCTATGTATAATGAAGGCATCAGATAACAACAATAGATGCCTCTGCTGTTGCTCACAAGATTGAACACTGAATTGTGTGCCAATCAACCCCAATGGAATGATTAGAGAATCACAATGGAGTCTAGA
Organism: Pseudotsuga menziesii; assembly: GCA_001517045.1. Taxonomy (NCBI): domain Eukaryota; kingdom Viridiplantae; phylum Streptophyta; class Pinopsida; order Pinales; family Pinaceae; genus Pseudotsuga; species Pseudotsuga menziesii. The sequence goes on from LPNX011138209.1 coordinate 47,573, forward strand.
AGCAGATCTGTGAGTATCTTGCTCCTTGCCCCTCCTCTGGTGATACCTCGGATAAAGAACTACCATTAAGGGATATGCTGCATCCAACACTTGACCGAGGATAGCCAAGCTCTGAACCCATGTGTATAATGTACCCAAGCTCTGATCTGTAATGTACCCACTGTGAATCCACCTCTGGCATATGTCTATCCACCAATTCCATGGATGCAGATACTCCTCTGCTGGCTGGTCCACATGAAATGTATTCATCTACCTCCTCCATGTCTAAGTCTTCTCTCTCCCATAGAGGCAACTCATGATCCTCCTGATGCAAAACAAGTGCCTAGACAACATTCTCCATGTCAATCCTCTCCTTAACCACCTGGAAATCTAAATGCTACTCATGCTCAACCCTCACATGAGGTTCCTCCATCAACTCATGAATGCAACCAGCCATGTACTATTGCAATCTGAGGTGTAGGAGTAAGGATGGAATCCACCCAACTCCTCACGAATCTGCTCAGCTTCCACTGCCTTGTCTTTAGCAAACTTGAGAGCAAGGTCCCTGTCCATAAACAACTGCAAGTAATCTGATTTCATCCTTTCCATTTCCTTTTTAATGATATGCACAGTTGGGCACTAGTGACCTTTTTAGCAAATCCTCTTTGTCTCTCCTCCAATTGAGTCCTCCACATAAGGTCTTCAATAAACTTATGTGCACCATCAGTTCTTGTCAATACTTGCAACATCTTCTCCTCTGTGCTAAAAGTTGGCTCTCTAAGTCATGGAATGTCATCCTATCAACACTGTGTATGTTTTCAGATAAGGGATCATACAACTCAGGTGGATCATGCAAGCTCTCATTTATTGCTTCAGTCCTTTCATTGTCTCCCTCTAACCCAACATGCTTAGTCTGGCTAGCTAAAGGCTTAACTTTTGCACCTTCTTCCGTTGGAAGAAGTGAGGTTCCTCTTGGTTGTCTTGCTTGGGATGCCAATAACACTGCCTCCTTAGCTCCTCGTAACCATTCATTGCCCAAGGTTTGTGTCTTGTTCACATCTTCTAATGTTGGATATAAAAAATCAGAATGTTTGTGGCATGAATCCACAAGACACAATTCATCTTCAACACCAAAATTTTGAGTACCAACATTAAAAGATTCTACAAGACCATCATCCTTGCGTGAATGGCTGCTATATCATGTTGCTGCAAAGAAATATGACTGCTTCAAAAAATCAGAATTGTTATCGTACCTTTGTGCTACAGTTTCATCATTCTCACGCTACAGAAATTTTCAAGCTGCTCGGTGTTCCTTAGGGGCAAGTCTCGAGTCAAGTGTTGTCACTTGATCTTGACTTATCTGCTTAGGCTAAAACTCGTAACGAAGCCAAGGGGGTAGTCCTTAAAAAATAGTTATAAGGCTCTTATTATTGTTTAGTTTTGAATGAGTAAGTGGTTTAGGGGTTTTGAAATGAAATATTGAAAAAAGATTTGCAAGGAATTAAATAACTTCGACAACATATGGATTTAAAGCACTCACAACACATAGATTGATTTAAGCATAAAGCAAAGATTGTAGACTGGTGTCGTGGTGTCAAATAATGCTGTAAAGAAAAGAGTTGTGCAAGTGTATCTTGGTCAGTTTTAGATTATTATGGATGAGTGGATTAACAGGAGAGGGTTCCCGATATACCACAAAGGTATGGGGATATGTCCAGACTCACCAAGCGTGGCTTCACTCAAGAAGATGTGGGCTAGTCGGAGTCACCGGGGTGTGTCCAACACTACACCAAATGAGGGTGTAGCTTGACGAGGCCTGTTGGTCACTTTCTAGTTGTTCCCGCCTTCTTAGTGAAATTTGCCCACACGAAGAAAAAAACCGAGACATTGGATTTTTGTTTGTGGGAGGTTTATTGTGAGATGTGAACTAATGACTAGTCATTCAATCCTTTTCTGGTTTGATCAATTGGTCGGTCAAATCTGTAGAGATCCAGGGCATACGGGGAAGGGGTCTTGGCTAAATTTAAGGATTTTAGAGCTGGTTTTTCTTGCTTATTCACCCCAAGAGTCTCTTTTCCGGTTCAATACTTGGGCAAGCCGTTGTCTGTGAACCGTAATTCGGGAAAACAAGGGGGTTTGTTTGAACCAAAATGAAGACTGAAAATGAAAAGGTTATCTAATTACTACACTACCGAAGTAGTGGGTAAGTATCCATTTACTTTGCAAAAGATAGATATTGTAAATGAGAACTCAATGTATACTGTCTGCAAAATATAAAACAAGAAATGTTCCAATGTCCCGAGTAAGTTTGTGGTCTGTTATTTGAAACAGAACCAACAATCGATAAATTTTAGTTAAACAAAGTTAATTTTATCAAAAGTAAATAAGAAAGAAAGTTAAAAGGAAAAAAACATGAAAAAGTGACATCGACACACAACCCTTTAGGGGGGATGATGGGGTATGGGCTCTTTGGGATCCCAACTGGTTCAACTTTTAATTATGATTTTACAATGATACGAAAAGAATAAATCCTCTTCCTCCTTATAGATTTAGAGAGAAGAGGTTACAAAGCTTTGAGAGAATGCTTAAGAGGAAGAAAGATTGGTCCAAGGGGACCTCAGATGTCTTGGTTTGTCACAAATATGTCCAAAATGCCTCAAAACCTGCTAAAAAGTGCAAAAAACCAACAAGCTAATTAGTGGTTAAAGCTGCCCAAAATCACTTTGAAAGTGATTTGGGCGAGCTAGAAAAAATATTAAAAAATTTCTAAGTTAGCTAGATGTAAACCAAGACAAGTAACTAAGACAATCTGCTTGTGGGACCCAATTTCTTAGGATCTTGGACACTCTTTAAAGGGATGCCAATATAGCACTTTGATTGCTAGATTTAACTTGAAAACTTAATGAAATTAGCCTTTAAACAAGTTTAAAATTTTAACTATAAAGTACTTGTAAAAAAGGTAAATTTATTATGTTAAATCTATTTTAGAAAGATAAAACCTTTGTGCAACTATTAGATCTAGCAATACTAACTCATAAACTAGATCTAGGAATGATATAACTTGAAATAACTAGACCTTTAAGATATAAGCTAGTAAAAGTAACCGGTAACTAGGAAGAGTTTTAATAGAAGTGAAGGAAAGAGGGAAGGATGGTGCTGAAAGCTTGGGAATCCTTTAAGCTGTCCAGTCTGTTGGTGGAGAGCGGAGGGACTATGCTTTTTGGAAGTGCTTGAAAGTTGGAGGAGTCAAGTGAGATCAACCAACCGTTCAAGCCTAGACACCTATATCAACCAATGTTGCACGACTCGGACTCGGCAAAGACTCGGCTGGCATATGACTCGTCGACTCGGGAAAAACTCGGGAAAGACCTGGGACAAACTCGACAAGACTCGACAAAAAGGAAAAAATTAAAATATGGTACATTTTGGGCACAAAACAGAGTTTAAAGGCATTTCCAATTCATATAAATTATAAACTACAATCTTACTGTTTAATGTTTTAATGTTTAATAAAAATATGATTTTAATGTTTTTAATTTAATTGTTATTAAATTTTAAAATTTAACTATTTTTTCATTTAAAATTTACATACAATTTAATATTTAGTTCTAAATTTGAAACTTGATTGGCATGTGGCTGAGTATCTCATCCCACAGTGGCTATGTGGCTGAGATACTTTGCCACATGCCCATCAAATTTCAAATTTAAAACTAAATTCTAAATTGAAAATTAAAAAAGAAGCTAAACTTCAAAATTTAAAATAATAAAATTAAAATTTAAAACAATAAAGTTAAAATTTAAATTTAAAAACTATAACTTTATGATTCATTTAATATTTATTATATATATTATATAACATAAATAAAGTTAAAATATAAAACAATAAAGTTAAAATTTAAATTTAAAAACAATAACTTTATGATTCGTTTTAATATTTATTATATAGCATAAATAAAATTAAAATATAAAACAATAAAGTGAAAATTTAAATTTGAAAACAATAACATTATGATTCATTTATTATTTATTATATATATTATATAACATAAATAAAGTTAAAATATAAAACAATAAAGTTAAAATTTAAATTTAAAAACAATAACTTTATGATTCGTTTTAATATTTATTATATACCATAAATAAAATTAAAATATAAAACAATAAAGTGAAAATTTAAAATTGAAAACAATAACATTATGATTCATTTGATTATATATAATATATATTATTTAACATAAATAAAATTAAAAAAAATCTAAAGTCCAAACAATACTAACCTGGACATTGCGCGACCACGAACAAGAGACTTCCACAATGAACACACTCGCAGACTCAGAGCACCCGCGACCACGAACAGGAGACTTCCACAATGAACACACTCGCAAACTCAGAGCACCCGCGACCACGAATGAGCACCAATTGAACATTGTGCGACCACGAACATGAGACTTCCACCATGAACACACTCGCAGACTTAGAGCACCTGCGACCAGGAACCGGAGACTGCGACCACGAATGAGCACCAATCGAACAGGAGACTATAACGACCATGATTTATCGACCTCCACTGCATATTAGTTGGCATCCGCAGGTCCAATCACGACCGAGTTTCCAAACGAGTCTGTCGAGTGCATGCCTAGTCAGGCGAGTTCTGGGAGTTTCCAAGTCCGTACGAGTTTGAGTCGAGTAGGTGCCGGTTACTCGGGTCGGGATTCCACTCGTCGAGACTCACGAGTCTCTCCCGAGTCATGCTTCACTGGTATCAACTCATAAATTCTTGCACAAAGACATGGTTAAAAGCAAGGGTTTTAACTATGAAAGAAACCTGGAATACATGCATTTAAACAAAATAACATATACATCCAGGAGATCTAATGCGACTAATCAATAAGAAATAATCAAGCAAAAAATTTCTTACCCTACTGAGATTAATTCCCTTAGTAGGCACATAGCAAACCAAACAAGTACAACAAATATAAATGATACATATTACCTCATGAATTATGCAATATTCATCCACACACTTGAGCCATACACCACATGAGATCTGCAAAGCCTTTTCTATTATTCCAAAATAATATTACAAATACAATACAACACTTGAGTAGCCTTTCGGTCCTCTTTGACCATGAGAAAAATGAGAGCAAATCCCAAGGGGGGCGTATTTTCCAAGTGTTGGAGCTTTTTAAGATGATTGGGGGCTAATTGTAGTGAACTAGAGGTGGTAGGAGACACCTCTCACAAGGTAGGTCACCCCCCCTCTTTCTGTGACACATATACAACAAGAGGTGAGCCCTGTCATGGATAAATGTGCCTCTAAGGAGAAATTCACCCCCTCATGGATTTGATTAGAATCGACTTGATTTGGTTTCCAATCAGCCCCAACATCATCCTTAGTTGAACTAGAACATGTTTGGGACAAGTTCCCACTGATTTATGAATGTGTTTGTTCTCCATATTTTCCCTTTTTAAAAATTTTTATTCATTTTTTTTCTTTTTCAGAAAGAATTTGACTTAAGTGATAAGTAATCACTTAAAACTTAGGGAAAATGGGTTTTTGAGTAAAGTGGGTGCTTTGACTTTGAAAATGAGCAAGCCCATGGCAAATACCCTCTTTAGACCACACTTTTATGACACTTTGACCTTTTTCAATTAACTTATTAAAAATTTAACCCATTTTAATGGAATTTTTTTTATTCTCAGAAATTAAAAAAATCCTATGGGGCACCTAGTACATGTTCATAATACATATGACTCAATTATAATGACTAGCATGGTAATATACATAGACACTTGGGCTTTAATAACCTCCTAAGGCCTAACCACCAAGGCGAATACTCCAACTTTGGAGGTTGAGTGAAAACCTCGAAAATTATAAGTTGTTTGTTCAACAACCTATAATTAATAAGGGAAAAAACATTATAGAGTACCACATTGATAGCTAAGTCTAAGTTGGCCAAGCCTTTTACAAAAGGCCATCATGCTACGTTAACTTATTACAACCTCCCTGCAGGATATGAACATGCAAAAAAATTAAAAAGGGGCAAAAATTGGCACTGAAAAAGTCTTCTGAACTTCTGAGCACTAATAATGAACAAAGAACTTGTTCACAACTTTGGAGGCTCACTAGAAATCCACCTAAGTGCAACTTAGTCGATAACACCTCCCTTCTTTAGTGGGAGTTACATCTCCCCTTATGCCTACTCTACCCCTTGTGTGCCTTCCTTAGGCCATTCTTAGCAAATGCTCCATCATGGGATTCTTTTGGGGGTTGCACCTTGATTTGAGGAGACTCTTCCTCATTTGGTGGGAGTTACAACTAGTGTTTTAAAACTCAGAACCAAGAGTTGAACCAAACGAGGCTCTACTCGGACCGGAACTAGAACAGATAATGAACCAAAGCAGTTTGATTTCAATGACTTGGATTGTTAAAAAATACATAAAATTTACAATTTTAATAAAAATATATATATTTAACATTCCAAGCTATGATTTAAAACCATTAGAGACATAATATTCAAAGTTTACTCATGTATATACCATGTAGGTGGAATATATCAAAATGGCACCAAGTGTGATACATATTTGAAGTTTTGAACCAAAATTGAAAATACATAATCATCAAAATCATTGCCTATATTGGGATCTTATTCATCAATAGTAACTTGTTCCCCTCCTCTAGGCTCTAGCCCTTGCCACTATCTCAATTCTCGATGTTCATACTCCAAAGACATTAGTCAACACTCCACAATTTTCTTGAAACTTCCTAATCCAAGTGTTAAAATAAGGTAGAAAGAATTTCCCATGTGTGATAAGTGATTTTGCTTGACCAAAGGGTACATTTTTTTTAAGGTCATGACAAAGGAGCTCAATCAACTTCAACGATCAGGCATCAACACCACCAACCTTAAGGTACATAGAGAGTTTGATGTGCTTGATTACATTCCAATCCCTTACCCTCATACATGATAGAATCTAGTGGAAACCTTTTAATCCTGAAAGCTTAAAAATTATTAAGTCTGTTGAATTTTGGACGAGATCTAAAATTCTACCTTTTGCATATGAAGTTCGATTAGGTTGGAACCACTTTTAAACATTTTGAAACGATTAATGGTAATGTTAAAAATTTAAGTAAAAGGAAGGGGATTGAAAGATAAAGAGAATGCCGCTTTTACTTTAGGAAATTAACATTGCCATTTAATATTATTGACTTCAATTTAACTACAGCCATGAGTTGTATAGATATAAAACCAACCAGTTTTCGACAAACTGGGGCGGTTCAGGCCGGTTGGGTACCAAATCGGCCGAGTCAAACATTGACTTGGTCGGTTTGGTGCCAAATCAGCCTCCAGAAGGAGTTTTCTACTAGTTCAGTGCGCCTGACTGTTAGACTGGTCAACCCAGCCGGTTTCGGTTCCGAGTTGACTAATTGTTAAAACACTAGTTACGACCCATTTTCACTCTTTCCTCCACTAATGCGCCCCTCTTGGCTATTTTTAGCCAATGCTGAGTTACACTCTCAAGATGCCTTCGTTATGAGCTTCCTTCCATGTGTCATTTCTTGTCGAGCCCACAATTCCTCTCTAATGTGCCCTCCTTGTCCAATTTGTCTAATGTCAACTTCTTCATAAATATTGGAAACTATATTTTACATTTTAATGACCCACATCACCCCCTTAAACAATCTCATGAACCTTACAAGGTGACTAGGCCATGGAATTCCAGTTTTAATTATTTTTCTCTCGAATGGTTAAAAATCAAAATTTGGGGACATTATAGATATTCAATACCATTTTATGGGGAGATGTTGGAGAACCAAAAGGTGTTATTGGAAAATGTAGACATGGTGAAGAATGTTGCAGACTCATTGATGAAGTAGGTAAACACAGAGAAGTTTTCTTGATGTAGGGAAACGATGGGCTTGGTAGCCCTGCTTAAGTGAAGTGAAGTTCTTCATCTCTTGTTTATGTAAAGAAGACCACAAGTGGGAGAATGTGTTGTTCGCCGACTGCACACCAGCAACATAAATCAATTGAAAGCTGTCTCCTCACTTGAGAAAGTGGGAGAGGTGTGACCTTGGGGGCAAGCACAGAGCTAGGTACTGTCACCTACTCCTAGCTCCTCC
>LPNX011138209.1:57748-73309 GCA_001517045.1 Pseudotsuga menziesii
AACTGTAACTGAGTTGTAACTGAGTGGTAGAGTAATGGGGGGGGGGTGAGGTGGCTCATCCTCCCTCGTAATGATCACCCAACCAATAAATAACCCACACTTCAACCAAAAACGAATTTAACCAAAGAGGGCAAATTTCTGACAGATAGTTCAATTGCTACACTCCGATACTTGATCTGAAACTGACCGATATTGATTGGAATCATCATAAATGCTCCATGCCATGTCATTTAGCCTTTTATTTCGCCGAATTTGGATTAATTTTGAGCGTTTTAATTATCTCCAAATAATCATTTTTTTAACAAAAAATCATTTTTTTCCTCAAAACTGACTTTTTTGAGAAAAAATGCATTGTGTTCGATTGATGATCTGAAAGCTGGATCTAACTGGTTGGCCGATCAAGAATGATTTTTGGCTTAAGGTTAGAGCCTTCAATCACTGAATTCGGGGTCCGGATGACCGACTTATTACAAATGGGTTTTTCCATTTAAATTATGGAAAAATTTAATTAAAAACTTACGAAAAATTAAAATATTAAAAATAAAATTTTTGACGTGTTCGGTAAAATTTTTTCGGATTTTTTTTTGAGGGTCCTAGTGACTTAGGACATGACCATGCTCTATTCTAACAATGCCTAGTAGGTTTATAAACACTTAGTTGGGCTTTAATAACCCCCCAAGGCCCAGAATTCAAAATCGGGCATTCCAGCTTTGGAGGAAGCGAGAGAAAACCTCCTCAATTATACTCGACTACAGGCAAAGCATAATTGTCAAGGGCAAAAAACTCCCTGGAATACCTTATTTGAGATTCTATGTCTTAGGAGACCGAACCACTCAAAAATACCCTACTAGCACATTTTATTACAAACCCCACGGGGCCAGGGTCAAAACTATTCAAATGAAAAACTGGCTAGCTAATATTTGCTAGACATGAAGACGAATCAACTGATACACTGAAATTAGACATTGAACATGTCTGTCAACCGACGGCTCCTCAGGTAACCCAACTATGGTACAAAAAGTTGGATAACATCTGGCTCCAATTGCGGGACGTGTGCTCGATCTAGTCTCTTATGCAAGGAGAGCATACGAGAACACCAGAATCTTTGGCTTCCATATCTTGTAAAAACATCTCAACTTGACAAGAAAAACCTTAGTAGCACAAGTTTTATGAAAAAGAGCCAATGATCCAAAAGTTGTTTTATTCAAAGAAATGACAAAACTTCACTAAAAAATTTATTTATTCCTAAGTACATAAAAATGCTAAAGTAAACGCTCACTTTAAGGAGCCTATTTTCTTGCTTTAAGCATGCTACAAAAAAGGTTAGGTGTAATCATAAATCCAGTGTAGCCACTTAAGCATTTTATTAATATGAAAAGGTTTTGCCTTGTGTTTGGTTACCAGCCAAAGTAAGGACACAATTTCCAGAAAATGCAAACCTGCGTGATGATCCAGAATGGGCGGACTGGATGGGGAATCATAGGCATGAATAATGTCGTCAAACTTCTTCCCAAACTGGTAGGTGCTTGCACAGGCTGCTTCTATCCATGACTGGATAGCGCTGATATACAAATCGAGATGATGCAGCAGGTCGACTACTCCATCATGTTGATCATCAAGGCTTATCAAATAATAATTCGTTGTATAAGCCCCAAGCTGCTCCAAAACATAAGGAACATCTATATGTGAAGACGATGGTTGAGAAAGAACTTCAACTAGTTGCTCCCCATCTGATTCTTCACCGCACTGCTTTTTCAAGTCCTCATTATAGATACTCAGATACAATTCTGACTAATCGTATGAAAACTCTAATTGTTCCTTTTTACAATTTTCATAAGTCTCAGAATAAACACTCCCCTCGCTGGACACATCATAGATAAGATTCTCAAAAATATTTTCAAAAATATCATAGGTTGGATTTTCAATAAAAGTCCAATAATCATCATTGCCATCTATGTCGGATATGAGAGATGCCTCATCACTGGTATCAAGTCCCTGGCTACACTCCTCATTCTGCTCAAAACAATCTTCTTCGAAAAGCTGGGTTTCAAAGATATCACATGGGACCCAACTTTCCAAATATTTGTCATCCGGTGGGGAGCATGGAGGGCTTTCATCACATAAAACCTCTAAGATTTGATTTTCCATTAAAGTCGCGTAGTTATCATCCACCTCAGATGTAAGGGATTCTTCCTCACTTGTATCACATCTCTTGCTGTATCCCTCCTCATGATCATAGTCATCTTCTTCAGAAAAAAGGTCACAAGGTAGTAAACCTTCCAAACTATCATCATTATGCTCATTTGTAGGATTAGTACCAAAGTTTTTAGTGAGGTTATCCAATTGTTGATTATAATCTTCGACTTGACACCGAGTTTCTGTGGTGACAGGATGGAGCTGTCCAACTGTGTTAATGTACTCAGGCTCTCTTGAATGTTGTTTTGCCTCTCTCCAACTTCCTCCGGAAATATCATGCATGTCACCTACATAGTTTATGTACTCAGGCTTGCTTGATGATGCTTTAGGACCACAACCCTCTAGAAAACCATGTTCCTGAACATAGCATGCATAATAGCAAGAAGATTCTTCATGAAGGTCTTCACATGCCCCACAGAATGGTTTGTAAGTTTCAACCATGTTAGCAGCCTCTAACTGATGAGGAGGCCTCTGTTCATGGTTGGGATTTCTTCTTTGCCATGTTGGTTTTGCAAGGAAGGTTCTAGGAGGTGGTGGAGGTTGAGTTCTTTCAACAGTTATGACCCGATTCTGAACCTCTTTAATATGTGCTAAGTACTTCCTTTCCATGTCTTGCATTTTTTCTGTTAAGTCCATGAGCTTCTTTTCATATGCCTCGTTTGATGGCTCTTTTCCTTTAGGTTCCATAGTTTTCAGAGGAGTTGATGATCTAGAGTAACCCTGGATGTTTGACTCTCCTGAAGACTGCATATTCTTATCAATTTTAATGGTCAAATTCTGAGCTTGAAGCAATGTGGTTGGCTCCTTGTCTCTAATTTGGTACTAGATCTTGCCACTTAATGCTTCTATGTAATAATCCAAAGTGGAAGCTGTAGGAAGAGCATAAGTAGCAGGGATGGAATTTGATAACTCTGTGAACCTATCGTTGAATTCATCCATGGTTTTCGTATCAGATTTCTTCATACTAGTCAAGGCTGCCATTAGATGTCTAGGCTCCTTTTTGCTGCCAAATTTTCCGAGGAACGCAGCCTTGAAGGCTTCTATGGTAGCGAAAGAGTTGTTCGGCAAGTTGTCATACTAGTTTCCAGCCTTACCATCCAAAGATAGAGCAAAAAGGGTCATGTATACATCTTCATGTTTGTCAGTACCCCTGACATAGGCACCACAATGTTTTGAAAAATATCTGAGATGTTGCTCAACAGAGGTAGAGGCATCAGTGCCTGTGAAAGTGATAAGCGTATCAATAGCTTTTTCAGGAATGTCATGAGGTTGACCTGCTATCTGAGTAAAGTTGAGTTGAGTAGAGAACTCACCCATTGTGTCAAGGAAACAGTTATTGTTTTGAAAATTTTCTAAGTTTTCTGGAAATAAAAGGTGGATGTCTGAAACAGACTCAGATCCAAGTTCTACAAGGATCCTACGAGAAGCTAGTTTGTTCAGTCTCCTCCTATAAACTTTTTCAGGGTAAGGGATGAAATTGAACAAACCTTCTGAGTTTCTTCTAGTAGAATACCTTGAGGTGTTAACTGACAGTGGAGTCGCCAGGTGGACTTAAGTCTAGTTTCAGAGAGTGATTGGACTAAAAATATACCAAAAAGGGAAAAAGGTAAAAACTAAAAGAAACAAAGGTCGTCCAGGAACAAAGAGATTTGTCCTCGGCAACGGCGCCAAAAGATGTTGTCCGTCGACTGCACACCAGCAGCAGAAATCAATTGAAAGCTGTCTCCTCACTTGAGAAAGTGGGAGAGGTGTGACCTTGGGGGCAAGCACAGAGCCAGGTACTGTCACTTACTCTTAGCTCCTCCGTTTAGGCTAACTCCTAATGAAGCCAAGGGGGGTAGTCCCTAACAAAGAGTTTTCTATGGCTCAATGTTTAGGTTAAGTTTTAGATGTTTTGGATGCGGATGGGTGTTGTTTAGGAGTTATTGTGATTTAAAATGATTCAATATTAAGGGGATGATGATTAATCAAAGCAATCCACGTTGCTAACAAGAGATCATACAGATAAGCAAAAGATTCCAGACTTTTAATTAAGCATTCAAATATNAGTCCCTAACAAAGAGTTTTCTATGGCTCAATGTTTAGGTTAAGTTTTAGATGTTTTGGATGCAAATGGGTGTTGTTTAGGAGTTATTGTGATTTAAAATGATTTAATATTAAGGGGATGATGATTAATCAAAGCAATCCACGTTGCTAACAAGAGATCGTACAGATAAGCAAAAGATTCCAGACTTTTAATTAAGCATTCAAATATAATCAATTGAAATGAACCATAGACAGTTGATCAAGATAGAAAATTAATCAAATATAACAAAGCACCAATGCCTTATGGAGTCAAATAAGCGCGTGAAATAAAGTCTAGGAATTAAGCTAGTGAGTATTGGGTTTTGCAAGTGCTCTTGGTATATTTTAAGTATTTTAAATGCTCTTGATTAGGGTGTCAACGAAGGTTTGTCAAAACCGGGAGACTCTTCTAAGTTCCCTCCATTGAAGACATGTCGGGCCCGCCCAGTATCCCAGGCTGGTATCGCAAGGATTGACCAACTAGCCGAGAATCTAAGACAGCGGGAGGTTCCGACGCCTCTACTAGGAAGTACTTTGGAAGAATCCCTACAACGTCGGTGCGTTGGTTACGGGTGTTTAAGTATTATTAAGTTACTGTTGTAGGGTTTAAAGATCCAGTGCCGTCTCTGGGTACTCCGATCTGAGATCGGTCAGAGCATACTCCGGCAAGGAGGGAAAGGAGTTAATTAATTAAAGGGGTGTGTGTTGAAAGTTTTATTAAATCGGTTAATTAAAACTCTCCGATAGAGAGCGCTCTTGACCTTGTCTTATGACAAANTTTAAGTATTTTAAATGCTCTTGATTAGGGTGTCAATGAAGGTTAGTCAAAGCCGGGAGACTCTTATAAGTTCCCTTCGTTAAAGACATGTCGGGCCCGCCCAGTATCCCAGGTTGGTATCGCAAGGATTGACCTGCTAGTCGAGAATCTAAGATAGCGGGAGGTTCCGGCGCCTCTACTAGGAAGTACTTTGGAAGAATCCCTACAACACCGGTGTGTTGGTTACGGGTGTTTAAGTATTATTAAGTTACTCTTGCAGGGTTTAAAGATCCAGTGCCGTTTCTGGGTACTCCGATCTGAGATCGGTCAGAGTATACTCTGACAAGGAGAGAAAGGAGTTAATTAATTAAAGAGGTGTGTGTTGAAAGTTTTATTAAATCGGTTAATTAAAACTCTCCGATAGAGAGCGCTCTTGACCTTGTCTTATGACAAAGGTTCAAGAGACTTAATTAATCTCATTGCCTAATGCAAGGATGTGCAAAACTAATGATGCTCTCCGATAGAGAGTGCTCTTGACTTGTGTTACTGTAAGTTAAAGAGTCTTACTTAGTTTGTTAAGCTAGAATGAAAGAAATAAAACAATAACAATCTAACTACCCAAGAGTTTCTTTCAGGCTTTTTAGGGCCCTAATCGGGAAAGCAAGGGGGTAAGTATACAAAAAAAACGGAAATTGTACAATGCTTAAATAAATAATTAAATCAAATATTTTTTTTCATTTTTCATGTATGATAAACTAATTAGCAAATAAACTATCAAGTTAAAAAGGAAAACTTCTAAAGATTATAAACTACTCTATCCTACTTTCAGCAAAACANCTCATTGCCTAATGCAAGGATGTGCAAAACTAATGATGCTCTCCGATAGAGAGTGCTCTTGACTTGTGTTACTGTAAGTTAAAGAGTCTTACTTAGTTTGTTAAGCTAGAATGAAAGAAATAAAACAATAACAATCTAACTACCCAAGAGTCTCTTTTAGGCCTTTTAGGGCCCTAATCGGGAAAGCAAGGGGGTAAATATACAAAAAAAAACGGAAATTGTACAATGCTTAAATAAATAATCAAATCAAATATTTTTCTTCATTTTTCATGTATGATAAACTAATTAGCAAATAAACTATCAAGTTAAAAAGGAAAACTTCTAAAGATTATAAACTACTCTATCCTACTTTCAGCAAAACATGAATCAAAGCATGAAAATGGGAGACGATATAAGCTTCCCTCAAATGGGGGAAGAGAGGTGAGGGAGCCGTAATCCCACTTGCTTTTTATTAATTTGGTTACAATGCTTTCCTTTTTGCTGCTCTTTTTGCTTCCTTTTCTTTGATCCTGAAAGGTCTTTGGAGCAATCNTGAAGAGAGGTGAGGGAGCCGTAATCCCACTTGCTTTTTATTAATTTGGTTACAATGCTTTTCTTTTTGCTGCTCTTTTTGCTTCCTTTTCTTTGATCCTGAAAGGTCTTTGGAGCAATCTGTAGAAGGGGAAAAGAAGAAAAGGGAATTTATAGTTTTTTAGGGCTTGCTTCTTCAAAATTTTGCCAGCATTTCCACTGTACCTGTCACAAAAGTAAACTAGATCTAACAAAGGCCCTAAAAACAGATCTGAAATAATAGAGATTTGAAGCTTAGATCTATTGTATGAGCAAGTACAAAATTTAAAGAAAAAAGGTAGAGAAGTAGGTTTTTTTGTGGATGGAACACGAGAGATGGAGGAAGACTCCAGCTTTCTTTCGAATGGGAAGAGATCGATCTTGTAGGCCCTGCAATTACAATATGTTAAATGGTAGNTAAGAAGAGGGAATTTATAGTTTTTTAGGGCTTGCTTCTTCAAAATTTTGCCAGCATTTCCGCTGTACCTGTCACAAAAGTAAAAAATCAGCAAACATGTATTGTTAGAATATGGTAGGAAAGACGATGCATAAAAAAAAAAAAATTGAAAATTTTTTTTGAAATTTTTTTTTATACTTAGAATTTTTTTGGATTTTACGTGCAAAGCATAAAACTTTTCCCTAGATCTAAAAAAGTAAACTAGATCTAGCAAAGGCCCTAAAAACAGATCTGAAATAACTTACACATTTCTTCAACCTGTGGCCTGCTAATACCAAAACTCAGATACAAGTGAGATCATATATATGAAAATTAAGCAAAGGAAACTCAATCGAGATCAATACTACGTATAACTAACTACTCATATTCATCACGATTAGAACCTACTTTGCATAAATAAATGAATTGAAACTACAAACAGCTAATCTACCGTGCCAATAGTAGCCCTTTTGAGCTTAACATATAACTAGATCTCATTCAAGTAAAAAGAAAGAGTAAAGGGTTTAGGAATAGTATCACCTCAACCATAAAACATTCACCATATGCAAAAAGAGATGGACCTCCAAAGTCGAAAATCTTATTAATCAAATGTAAGCAAAGCTTATTACAATTTTTGTAGAGTAACTCTAGCACAAAAGTTCCATCCTAATAGAGCTCAAAGAGCCTCTATTTATATAAAGAGAGAAGGCTAAAACCCTAAAACCAAACTAAGAGTAACACCGGAGTAATTGAATGAGCTCGGCATGATCATTTGGAGTTGAAATGAGCTGCAACTGAGTGCTGGAGTAATGAGGGGGGGGTGAGGTGGCTCATCCTCCCTCGTAGTGATCACCCAACCAATAAATAACCCACACTTCAACCAAAAACGGATTTAACCAAAGAGGGCAAATTTCTGACTGATAATTCAACTGCTACACTCCAATACTTGATCTGAAACTGACCGATATTGATTGGAATCATCATAAATGCTCTGTGCCATGTCATTTAGCCTTTTATTTCGCCGAATTTGGATTAATTTGGAGAGTTTTAATTTTCTCCAAAATAATCATTTTTTTAATAAAAATTTATTTTTTTCCTCAAAACTGATTTTTTTGAGAAAAAAGGCATTATGTGTCCGATTGATGATCTGAAAGCTGGATCTGACTGGCTGGTCAATCAAGAATGATTTTTGGCTTAAGGTTAGAGCCTTCAATACTGAATTCGTGGTCTGGATGACCGACTTATTACAAATGGGTTTTTCCATTTAAATTATGGAAAAATTTGATTAAAAACTTAGGAAGAATAAAAAAATAAAAAATAAAAATTTTGACGTGTCAGGTAAATTTTTTTCGGAATTTTTTTTGAGGGTCCTAGTGACTTAGGACATGACCATGCTCTATTCTAACAATGCCTAGTAGGTTTATAAACACTTAGTTGGGCTCTAATAACCCCCCAAGGTCCAGAATTTAAAATCGGGCATTCCAACTTTGGAGGAAGCGGGATAAAACCTCCTCAATTATACTCGGCTATAGGCAAAGCATAATTGTCAAGGGCAAAAAACTCCCTGGAATACCTTATTTGAGATTCTATGTCTCAGGAGACCGAACCACTCAAAAATACCCTACTAGCACATTTTATTACAAACCCCGCGGGGCCATGGTCAAAACTATTCAAATGAAAAACTGGCTAGCCAATATTTGCTAGACATGAAGACGGATCAACTGATACACTGAAATCAGACATTGAACATGTCTGTCAACCGGTGGCTCCTCAGGTAACCCAACTATGGTACAAAAAGTTGGATAATAGAATGTTCAGAATGTTATATTCTTTGCATGTAGATTGACTGGCAAATTCAATAGTCAACTGAATTTGAGGCGATTGACGACAGAAGTTTGGTCAACCAATTGATCAGGATAAGTTGTTTGATCGAAGGCAAACTACTTGGTTGACAAGAAATCGACAGAACAACTGAAAGCTCAACGGGGCAATCGACCAAAGTTGACCCAGTTAAATCAATTGCAACAAAATAACTGAAAGTGAATATGAAGTTATGGATTTTCATTAATGAGTAGCTGCTTGTGTTGCATCTATAAATAAGATGTAATGGCTATACATGATGTACAATGTAAGCATATACTGCGAGGGCTATAGTTCAGCATGATCATGTAATGAAGTGTGATTTGTGGTCCAGTAAGTCACAATTGTAAACAACTGTTTCAGAGTGTTTGATTGATATATGAGCTGTAAACTCACTGGTTTGCTTGTTTTCCCTAAGAGAGGGGTTTCAAGGGTAATTTTTGTGTAATGTTTTAATGTGTTGTGTGCCATTGTTTATTGTTCATGTTTAATGTGTTTAACTATATGAATCACTTTGCAAACTTGTTGCAACTAGTATTACGACCCCAACAGTGGGGAATGCAACAATTGTTGATCCGGTGGCTTAAGAGCATATAGGAGCATGTGTACCTCCCAAGAGATATGCTAGTCATATAACATTGGTTTCTTCCATCTTGGAGACTTCCAGTTGAGCAGAGGAAGAGAGGCACGATGATGAGATTGACTTCACCCATGAGCCTTCTAGTTGTTCATTGGAGGAGAGGTGTGATGCCCTGATGGAGGATGTTGTTCAGATGGATTCTAGAGATGCACTTAGTGGGAGTATGTTCATTGGAGGAGAGGTGTGATGCCCTGATGGAGGATGTTGTTCAGATGGATTCTAGAGATGCACTTAGTGGGAGTATTGTAGACTACAGAGATAGGGGTTCAAGTTTCTCTCAGATAGAGGGAGTTTCCCTTGATGATGCTCTTGCTTCATGATTCTCTCGAGATGAGGGAGTTGATCTAGTTTAAGTTATTTCAATTGCTAGAGGATTTGAGCTATATGAGAGGGGTTCTCATGTTGACAGATTGATGATGACTTTGCATGATTTGATTACTATTCCACGCGCTTTGAATTCCAGAATTGGCTTGATCTTGTATGGAAATGTGACTTTTTTTTACAGGATTCCCTAGAGGGTTCATAACGTGGTGTCCATTAATGTTGGCTCATCGTGCTTATTTTGAGGATGATGGAGGTTGGTAGGTTGTTTTGTTCCAAAGATATGTTCCATGAGTGGTCATTATTCTTTGGAGGATCGATATGTTGTGATAGCATGTTTGATAGTTTTGTTGTAGATGATAGTGGTTGATTTGTGGACCGTGTTGTCGCCTTTCATACTCCTAGGGGGGAACGTGGCAGAAATCTTCAAGCCACTTGGTGTGTCCTTGGGGACAAGTCTTGAGTCAAGGCTGTCACCTTGTTCTTGACTCCTCCGTTTAGGCCAACTCCTAATCAAAGCCAAGGGGGAAAACCTTATTAAATTCCAAGGTTGTTAAGGCTTTAGCATATTTGTTGATGAGTGAGATATTTAGGAGTTTAAAAAAATGGAACACGATGCTTGCAAATAGTTTTGAGATAACATCAAAATAAAGAGCACAACAACATAGAAGAGTAAAATATTGGTAACACAATTGTTTAATCGACACCAAAATTCAAATACTCAATAGAGATACAAAAAAAATAGAACAGTGCCTTAAATGGAGTCGCCAATGAAAATAGGAATGCTGAAAGTGCTAGAAGATATGCTTTGCAAGTTCTCTTGGTAATTTTATTTTAAGATGTGAAGATGAGTGAATTAGATTAGGGGGGAAGGGAACTCCAAATATACCTGACGGTATGCGGAGTATGTCCAAAATCCTTATCCGATGTGGTTCCATGTGAAGAATATGTGGGCTGGATTAGAGTCTCTGGGATGTGTCCAACACTGTACCAACAAGGGTGTATCCTGACGGTATCTCGAGGTCGTTATCCAGTTGTTCCCGCTTCCTCTGTGGACTTTACCTGCAACGGATTAATTCGAGGCGTTGGATTTTCTCCTTGAGAGGTGAATTTAAATGTGAGTCTATCTTAACTAGCCACTCTCGTTGCTTTTGATGCAACCAACTGGTTGGTCGAACCGCACTGGTGCAGAGCATACACAACAGAGTCTTGTTAATTTTAAGGATTTTAAAGGATTGTGTTTGCTTGTTAAAAAGGAAAAATACCTCCAAGAGTCTCTTTCGGTTCAAGTGAACTTCGATTGGGAAAGTAAGGAGGTGTTAATTTTTAAACGAGAAGTAAAAATAACATAAGGAACTAAATAATCAATAGTTATCTAATTAATCCTACCACACATCTCTTTCCCCTTTCGAGTAACTCGGGAAGTCTTGGGGTTAGTATTTGTATTACTTTTGATCAAATAAAGATATAACAAATGCACTAATCAAAGTATACTACTTTGCAAAAAGAAAAAAAACTAAAAAGTCATAACACGAACACCGACACAAGTCCCCCCTGGGGGGATGGGGAGTGGGCTCTGAAGAGCCTACTCAAATATTTTATTACATTCGGTTACAATGCCTGTTAGGAAAGGCCACTTGGTTCTTATAGAAAATGAACCCAAGGGCTTTCAAATCTTTGGAAAGAAAGCTATGGAAGTAGGGAGAACTCTTGGGAAGCTCGGGATGGCCCAATATTCAATTTTTGGGCAGCATTTCCTTCTCTTTTTTCATGGACCTGCTAAAAATCAGCAAGCTTTTATCAGTGAAATGTGCCCCAAAACACTTTGGAAGTATCTTTGGACAACAGCGAAAAAAATGTAAAAAATGCTAAGTTAAAGCTATGATAAAAGATGCAAAAAATAACCAAGGAAAACTAGCTTTCCTTGTGATCTTGGCTTTCTTCTTGGCAGCCAATAAGATTGTGCACTTAGATAACAAATCTGTACTTTAAACCCTTGCAGTAAGACTACTCTCAACAAGCTAAATATTTTCCTTTTGAAACTTGTAAAAAGGTAATATAAGCTAGATCTCTTTGATTGAAAAATGGAAATTCTTATGTGACAATTGAGATCTAAGCTAAAAGATCCTATTGATTAGATATATGAATGATTTACTTTGCAAATGAGTATATTAACAACAAGATCATAAAAAGTAACCGATTGAGAAATTTTAATTTGAAGGAGGAAGAGGAGAGAAAATGCTTGTTGGTGGAAAGATCTGCTGGGGAAACTTGTTAGTGGAGTGCAGAGGGACAATGTATTCACAATTTCGTTGGAAATGCAATGGAGTCAAGCTAGATCCACAACTCTTCCAATCCTAGCAACCTGAAAGCTGAATAACAATTTTGCACACAACCGTATGAGATCTGGATATACGCATGCAAAGAGATAACATAACATGAAAAGTAACCTTATTTAACATGCAAATCTTAAATCTCTAAACATACATAACAAATAGAAAGTAAGTAATCTTACTTACAATGATCAATTCCTAAGATTCAGAGAATCATTCAAGGCCAGAAAAAACTGAGAGCAAGAATTGAAATAAAGCAGATCACCTCAATAACAACATGAGAATGGTACTTCACACATGAAATCAATACACAATTTAGCCTCCAAAGCTTCTTTATTCCAACAATTGATGATCAAGACAGTATTACAACAATAGCAAGCTCTTCTCAAGCAACTCTCTCTAGCTTGAATGGGAGAGTGCATGCTTTATTTATAACTGGAGAGGCCCAGAGGGGGCACAACCTTCAATGGCAGAGAGCGTTGAGTTGAAGGAGAGTTGATTGGACTTGATCTAGAGTGGAACTGAGTTGAAGGGGAGTGGGACTGGAGAGGTAGATGACACCTCTCTCCCCCAACTCCACCTATCTACTTAACATGCGCCAACACACCCACACGTGAGGGAGGAGAGAGGGGCGCATCCTTTGACTAACATGAGCCTGCCACCTCTCTCACCTATTTAAATCACACACATCTATCAAGGAGTGAGCTCGCCTATCTCACTAGAAGCTGATGCAACTGATTTGAAGTCAATCGGACAAGATTCCATTGATTTAGGAATTTGGGAATTTTCTCCATTTATTATTTTTTTTCTATTTTTTAATTGATATTTTTTATTTTTTGGAGATTTTTGACTTAAGTGATAAATTTATAAATTTATCACTTAAAACTTAGGAAAAGCGGGTTTTTGGATTAAATGGGTGCTCTGAGTTAGAAAATGAGCACCCCCATGGTAGAAACCGATCCCTAACCATACTTTTATTACATTTATAATTTTTCCAATTAGACTATTAAAAAATAGCCTAAGTTTACGGAAAAAAATATTTTTCATCAAAAATTAAAATAACAACTAGGGAGACCTAGCACATGTCCATATGACTCAATATTAATGCCTAGTATGTTTATAAACATTGACACATAGCCTCTAATAACTTCCCTAGGCTTAATCACCAAGATGACTACCCCAACATTGGAGGTGTGAGTGAAAAACTCGGAAATTATTAGTCGTTTGTTCAACAACAAATAATTACCAAGGGAGAAAACACTCTCAGCTAGTCAGATTGATGTCTAAGTCTAGGAGACCGAGTCTTTTTCACCATGTTAGTACATTTTATTACAACTCCCGCAAGGGGGTATGAACATGTGGTACAAGAAATTTTTTTAAATTTTTTCCCAGAAGAGAATTGGTTGACTTTTGAACTCTGAAGAATAAGCATTAGTGTTTGTTCGTCTTTGCCGACTCACTTGATATAACCAACTAAGCATGACTTAGTAGGTAACAGACTGCAACCAGTACTAATTTGCAGAGAGCAAAATTAGTGGAGTTGGAAAGGGAGTCAACAGTTGTTGGTAAAAACATTTTCTTCATAAAGTCGAAGTGTTAGATTTTTGAGTTACTCCAAAAGTGTTTACACTATTTAAGAGTGCTTCATGAGATTTGTGGTACATGGTGTATGTTCAGCCCTTGGATTGTAGCATGAGTGATGTTGATGCAGACGCTGAAGCAGCACAAAATACTTTAGAAACCTGAGAATTCAGGGTAATAGGACTAACTGTAAAATAAATCAGATGAGAGAATACAAACTATAAGACACATGATTTATAATAAGATTGATAATCTGCAATATATTCTCAATAGGATTAGATTGACACATTAAGGCACGTAGGATGCTTTTTCACCCTATTGGAATACATTTTCAAATGGAAGACACTAATAGGTGAGACATGTAGGCCTAGGCTTGGTATTCACCCACAATCTCGTTACTGGCTCCCAGGCCTCTAATGCCGACCCTCATACATAAATATAGAGATATCCTTCAAATACATCTTCAACAACAGGACTCAACAAACACATAGACCCTTCCCTACCCTTCAACAAAACTGAAACACCCCCCCGACTATTCGGCCAGGTCAATCTTTTTATAACTAAATGGAGAGTACACGTGCCTAAATTTAGAGCAACGTGTTCATATAATTGTTGATCTACAAGATCAAATTGAAGTCAAGTGGAGGTTCTGTTATGGATGATATCTCTTAATAGGTGGCGCAGTTGGCAGATGCTCTGCATCATTTTGCTCATGTCGAAAGAAAATATGAACCTCCTAGTTCATGGATTTTTTCCTCGGTTTTCTCCATTGATCAAAATTGGATTCAAACCACACATTGTTAGATTGCGTTGTTTTGAACAACCAATTCATCATTCCTTTCGTAAGAAAGCAACACCTTTCCATGTTTTTCACTCTATCCTCATTGAATCTATCAATTGTCTCATGTATATGGGAAGAAATCTATTTCCCATTTCTGCTACCAACATCAATCTCCTTTGGCACAAAATTGTTTCTCAGTGAGGAAAACTTATACACTCCATTTGGATGCTACAAAGCATGGATAAGGCTGTGTCACACCTAAGGGCATACTGACTGGCTGCCTTGATGTCATCTTTGCATTCATATACCCAATCAAACAGTACTAACTAAAACTTCTCTTGCAGGTCCGCATGCACTGTGACATTGTAGCCTCTGTAATTTTTATATAAAACGCCAAAAAACCCACAAAAGTTAACCCATTGCAGTCGCTTGATTCTAGGTAAGATATTTCATCTTTCCAATGTTGCAATTCCTCGACCTGTTGCCCCTCCCAGTCTTTAGTTAAAATGCCATTGTCCTCATTAACAAAACACCGTGATTCCAGCGCCTTGTGTAGAAAAACTGAGTTTTACTGCTTGCTGGTTTAAATGAACATTTTGTGTTTTTCACTTCAGCCGATTTTGCATAGGCTTGAAGTTACTTAAAAAAATTTTCTGAACAATTTTAAACACACAGAAAAACACTAACAGGCTGAAAACAAATAGACAGTCACACCATAAATTTGACTCAGAGATTTTTGGCTAATCAGCCCTGGAAAAACCCCCACGGGGAAAACCAGTCAGAGAGAGAGAGATCTTTATTTCTTCAGCAAAATATCAGGCAGAAAAATACAGTACAAAATTTAACTTATCTCCAAAACTATCTAGCAGCCTCGATTTCTGTGCATGAACAGCAGCCTGCTGTTCTCGATTTCTATGCCGAAATGACCCAGAAAAACCAGTCAAGACCGTACTGTACGGCCTGCAATAAATGCAGCCGTACGACCTTGAAACTCGTGCCTGAAATAAATGCTCCTATATTGAAAAACGTGCTGTACCTTTCCTCGTTTTCTGTGTTGAAGATTAACCTCGAAAACTGTGTAGTTCGTACCTTGAAAAATGTGCAGTCCGTACACCTCGATTTCTGTGCATTAAATGCAATCCGTACAGTGCATTAAATGCAGACCGTACTCCTCGATTTCTGTGCAGCCGTACCAGCATTAAATGA
>LPNX011138209.1:73593-93355 GCA_001517045.1 Pseudotsuga menziesii
AATCATAAAGTCTCATTAAGTGACATTTAATGTGAGGGTCACCTTTTTCCCTCTTAAAGTGACTTAGGCAAAAATTAAGTCACCTAGGGAACATCTGCCTAGGTACAAAAACTAACACCTTGTCGACATTTCCATCAAACTGAGCTTCCAACTCACTGTCCCCGCCCATCAAACACTCCACTTCACGCTCATCATTCTCTGTAAGAACAGTATGTGAGTCAAGCTTCGTGGAGGTCTTTGCTACCCCTCTAATTTAGGTCCTTTTGCTGCATTTAACACAAATAGAAGTTCTGGATGCTTCCTGTCATCTATTACATGGCTACTTGCCTCTTCCCCATTTTCCAAGTCCTGGGATTGACATTCGCTTTTCTCCTTCGGCTAGTTCTCTTCACTTCCCAAACCCTGTTTTTCTTCTAGCTCACAACTCACATCAACCGAGGTCAATGATTCAAGTTTCGATCCTTCTCTAGAAATACGCTGAGATTCAAACTTGTAGTCGTCATCAGCCAAACACTAGAATTCAACCACTACAATCTTCTTCTTTTCACAACTCTGATTTTCTGCTTCCATTGGGACATTTTTTGCAATTTTCTCCTTTTCATGTCTTTCTTCCGTTTCTAATTCTTTTATCATTCTCTTTATGGCTCAGATTTCTTTCTTTCTCTGTTGTTCTATTTTTTGCTCCTTGATTAATTGCTTATTAACTTGTATCTCTTCTCTTATGCTGTCTCTTTCTTCTTTCCTCAGTCGCTCCATTTTTAACTTGCAATTTAACTTTCGTTCACCAATCTCCCTTTGGCTTCTCAACAACTTACTCTCTTTAAGTTGTTCACAATATGGCTTTCCATAGCCAACACTCACCCACTGGTAACATTAATGCACCTCCGAGCACACTTAACTCCTTATTGGCTCACAGGCCTAAATACAAACACTCAACAAAAAAATTGAACTACTCTACGAAAACACATCGTCAAAGACAGGACGTGGTCTGTCGTCCTGTTGGTTAGGCTAGAGAGGCTCACAGGTCCCCAGTATACATCTTTATTCCACAGGGTTGTCCCCCTGGTTCCTTAGCAGAAACCATAGAACTACCTCTACATTACATCAATCGATCTCATAAATTTCCAACCAAAACCAAAAGAAAAACTAACCCCAAATCTATGCTACAACAGGCCTAACACAGAAAACTTTGTATGGACACGTAGGCCTTCTCCCTTCAAACCTGTTGGCACGCAGGCCAAACAAAGATCCCAAGTCTTTTTCCCTCATAATCGCCGTCGCTGTCTTCTTTTTCTACCATCACAGTAAGAGAACATGGCTCTTTATTAGCATGCAAGGCCACCACATTTCGAGACATGTTGTACAGCTTGAAGATGATGTGGTGGAGTGGAGTTGAGGGTTACGGATGCTCCGCACCATACTCACCTCATTAAAGAATTATGAACCTCCTGGTTCATAGCCTTGAATTCTGTTTTCCTCAACTTTCTCCATCGATCAAAATACAACCACAGAACTCTAAACAATAATTGTCTAAACAACAACAAACACCATGTTTTTGTTATGCTAGCATTAAACTTCCACGTATAATCTTTCGTGTATGTACTTAGCTGCACCAACAAACCTTGGTTTAAACCATCATTCTCTCTAAATTCATTTTTCAGATTGTTAGTAGTTCTCTGCTCATAAACATCTAGCGATTCTTCCATGGATTTTTGGTCTTCAACTGCCTTAACAATTGGAACACCACCTTTTTTTCTTCTGTTACACCTTGTTCAATGTAATTCCTTGGCGCCTTTAGTGCTACATGCATGAGCTGCAAATAATCAGCGAGCTTCTCTTTTGCTACAACTATGTCAGTTTCCTTTTCGCTAAAGGAACCATTTTCCTTTAAATTTTCCATGCACACAGACTCTGCTCCCCGATCTTTACTTTGTTGCATTGGCATTCTACTTATCGAGATTTCATTGACCCACAATTCTCTGCAAGGGTCTTCTTCTATATACTTTCCTTCATGCTTCTTTCTAGCGATTGACCTTTGGATCTGGTTATCCACTCTTGAAGTCAAATTTTCATCTCCTTGAGTGCCTACAACTGCACTTATTTCCAACTCAGAGTAGCACCTTTCCTTCCTAGCATCCAAATTTGATGGCCTGTCTACAACTTCAGCCACAATCTGTACACATTGCTCAACCATTTGTTCTTCCAATTGAAGAATTTGTTGCTCTTCTTTTGCTCCCATGTGCTCTGCAACATTGTATTCTTCTTCTACGCTCTATTCTCTAACAACATTGTAATCTATGTCAACAACTTCTCTATCTGTTGCGACTATCTCCACTGAAAGGGAAATAATCTCTTCTATTTCCTTAATGTTTACAGGGATGCAATTGGTAGCATCATTCTTCTCCTTACATTTATCTGCATGCATGTAGATTTCTACATGCTCAATCCTCTTGGCCTTCTGTTGCTTGCTTTGAACAACATACACATTCTTAGTGTTTATGCCTTCTTACTTAAGTGCTTCACCTTCTTTCGGGTAGCAAAGCACTTCCATGACTGAGACCCCCTTTGAAATCTCTCTCTCTTTTCAATTTGATGTCTTTCTTTTTACTCCAAGGCCCTTATCCTTCTTCTTAAGGTTCGGATCTCTGCTTTTCTCTGCAGTCTTTCATCACTCTCCTTGATTAGTTGCCTAATTGCTTGAATCTTTGCCCTGATCCATTCTTCCTCTTCTTGGTTGACCCGCTTCTCCTTCGCCATTTTTAACTTGCTGCAATTTAACCTGTTATATCAATTGCTTGAATCTTTGCCCTGATCCATTCTTCCTCTTCTTAGTTGACCCGCTTCTCCTTCGCCATTTTTAACTTGCTGCAATTTAACTTGTTATATCAATGCACATCTGTGCAATCTAGTGTTCCTTCGAGCACACTTAGTTCTTCTCTCGAACTAACTCATTGTTTTCAGTAGATAGCTGTAAACCTACAACATTTGCTCTCCATCTGGCCATCATCTCCTGGGCTAAGGATCAAGTTGCTCTGATACCAAAATGATGCAGACACTCAAGTTGCACAAAATACTCCAGAAATCTGAGAATTCAGGGTAACAAGACTAACTGTAAAATAAATCAGATGAGAGAACACAAACTGCAAGACACATAATTTATAATAAGATTGAATAACTACAATACACTTCAATAGGATTAGATTGACAGATCAAGGCACGCAGGCTATGGTTTTACTCTATTGGAATACATTTTCAATTGGAAGACACTGACAGGTGAGGTACGCAGGTCCAAGCCTAGTATTCACTCACAATCTCATTACTGTTTCCCAGGCCTCTAATACTAACCCTCATACAAATAAACAAAGATATCCTTCAAAGACATCTTCAATGGCAAGACTCAACAAACTCATAGATCCTCCCTTGCGCTACAGTAAAACTGGAACATTGCCCCCCCCTGACTATCCGACCATGTCAATCTTTTTATAACTAAATAGAGAGTACACGTGCCTAAAGTTAGAGCAACGTGTTCATATAATTGCTGATCGACAAGATCGAACTGAAGTCAAGTGGAGGTTTTGTTATGAACGACATCTCTTAACAACTGGTGTAGTTAGCGGATGCTCTGCATCAGATGGTCTATGATGGATATGCATAGTTGAGATAGCTCGCTTAATGGATGCTTGACCTCAGGATGGTGCTGGATTGGCTTTCTTCCCTTAAGGGTTGGAGGTCTTTTGGTAGTTTGGTGGACGACCTTCATTAAGGCTTCGTGGAGGAGCCAAATGTTACCTGCTAAGTTGTACTTAGTTGGACTTTCAAGCAAGCGGGCAAAGCTTGAACATGTTAAGTGTTCATCATCAGCATTTTGAAGTTCATCAGGCCTTTAGTGGCCCTTTTTTTTCTTTTTCCACATGTTCATACCCTGTAGGTATATTGTATAAAATGTACTAGCATGATGACTTTTTGTAAAGGACTTGGCTTTCCTAGGACTTAGACATCAATTCGATCAGTCCAAGGTGTTTTTTCCCTTGTTAATTATGCACTATTGAACAAGCGTTGTATAATTTTCGAGTGTTTCACCTGCTCCTCCAAAGCTGGAATGGTCGTTTTGGTGGTTAGACCTTGGGAGGTTATTAAAGTTCATGTGTCAATGTATATTACCATGCTAGGCATTATTATAGAAATATGAACATGTGCTAGCTCCCCCTAGGTTTATTTTTAACTTTCACAATTTTTTTTCCTGTAAAAAACAATTAAATTTTTTAATGCTTTAATTAAAAAAATGTAAAATGCCATAAAAGTGTGGCTAGGGGGGCAAATTTGGCATGGGGGTGCTCATTTTCTAACTCAGAGCACCCACTTTACCTCGAAACCCACTTTCCTAAGTATTTGAGTTGTTATTTATCACTCAAATAATAATTATTTTGAAAATGTCAAAAAGACCAAATAAATGGCCAAAAAGATGTCAAAAGACAAAAAATCAGCGTTCCTATATCAGTGTGAGTTTGTCGGATACTTGTCTCCGGTGATTGGAATCAAATCCAAGATGAATAAAGGTCAATCCTTTGATTGATTTGATTGAGGCTTTGTTCTCCCCATGGAGGGGGTGCATTTGATTAAAAGAGGGGCACATCTCTCCATAAAGGGGGTGCATTTCACATGTGGCATCACTTGAGTGGGATGGTGATATCTCCAACATGAGGTTGCATATCCTTGTTGAGATGTGGCACATTCTCCAAGCAATCTACTCCAACCAAATCCCTCCTTTCTCTCAAAACTCTTTAGTCTACTCGAGTTAAGAATGTGCGCCCCCCTCTTGGCTCATTTGGCTATTTAAGTAAGCCTTTGGGCCCATTGTTTCTCATGGTCAGAGAGGACTGAAAGGCTACTTAGCTTTGTACTTGTAATCTTGTAATATTTTATGGAATAATAGAAGGCTTTGGAGGTCTCATGTGGTGTATGGCTCAAGTGTGAATGATTATTGCATGGTTTATGAGGTAACCGGTATTAGCTTCTTTTCTTTGTGCATATTTTAGGGTCAAATCACCAAGTATTTGATCGAGGGTCAAATTGTGTAGCCTATGGCTGAGGCACGTGGTCTGTTACTAGGAAGGCATTATAAGCCCCCTAGACTTGGTCTAGGCATGTGTGACACTCTGACCCTTGATCAATGGGCTTGTGGTCTTCTCCAAGGCTTAGCTACCCTTGGTTAAGATACCCCAGTACCTGATCTCGGTGTCACACAAAGTGTGAGATAAAAGCATTAGTAACTCTCTTGGTTTATGATGTACTTTGAATGGAGTTAAAAGACCATAGGTAATGACCACAGGGGGCACTTGGAAAAATGATAAAAGCAAAAGTCAAAAATACATAAGGACTTTTGGACCACAAGAAAAAGGATCACAGGCAAAAGTCAAAATTACATAAGGAGTTTTGGTACAAGTAAAAAATACATAAATGACCTTTTTGAAGGCCAAATGTAAAAGTGAAAATTAGAAAAGAATAAAATAATATTATTTTGTTCTTTCTAATTTATGTCCACTTACAGGTGACTCAAGGATATAAAAGAAGATTAAGCCAATTCATTATTACACACACACTTGCTCTCACAGGTACAACTGCTATTCTAAAGATCTCACAGGTTAAAGAAGAGAAGTTCATGATTGTGCCCTAGCATGGATGAGTCTAGCTAGGGCATCATCATCCTCCATTGAAGGCAAACCCTAAGCTAGGGTTTCCTCAAACCCTCATCTTCAGCCACCATCAGATTTGGGCAGCCACCATCAGATCTGGGCAGCCACCTTCAGATCCGGGCAGATCTACTTGGGCAACCCTCCTTTCTTTCTCCGTGCAGGCCACAGAAGGGCACTGCCCTCTCGACACCCATGGGAAGCCTGCTACAGGCATACCCGTGAGGGTTTGGCTCACGACCAACCCTCGGGCAGACCCATAAGGGTTGCAGTCCTAACAGGCCCTCCGGGAAGCCTGTAGGCATACTCGTGAGGGTACTGTAGTAGACCGTCCCCACAAACCCTTAAGGAAGCCCACGGGATAGCCCAAAAAGGGCATGGGCTAGCTGCTAGCCCTTCGGCAGCAGCATAGTTGCCACAGCTAGGCAACCGAGTAAGTTGCCGGGCAACAGATAGATTGGGGCAGCGGGTAGCAGAGGAAGCTGTCGGGCAGAGACACGGGCAACAGAACCGAGATCTGGGCAGATCAGGCAGGTGCAGATAGGAAAAGGTACGACTGAGTAGTAGGGCAAGCTGACAGGTACAGATCTAGGCAATAGACAAACTTTTTGGGCAGCCTGTATATATTGGGCAGGAGAGAGAAAAGTCTGATTTTCTAAAGAAGCCCTAATTGGGCATTTTTGATGTAATTTGGAAAAATGATCTTCTGGTTTTGTGGTTAACCCTATTGGGGGTTTGTGGAACTGTTTGAAGAATTTTAGTCATCTAATTTACGAGATGAGTTACTAATGCTTTTTGGGGTTTTTGTCCTTTAAAGGTTTCCCCAGTGAAAAATACTTGTGTCCATTGTGTTGATGTGATGAATGTTGTTTACTGCACTTGTCATTTGTTTAAAGTTAATCTGCAAATTTTCTTAAGTATTCATGCTCATGCTAAAATTCAACATGAAGGATGCCGCTGTCTGGTCATTCATTGGTGCTTCCTTGGTCTGAAGGAGGTCGCAGTCATCAAGTTCTAGGTTAGTTTTTGTTATTTTTTCATTTCATTTAATTTTATTTTTGTTATATTTGATTTTATTGGTTTTAAATTTAAATTTTAATATTTAATTTGATAGGAAAATGCCCTGTGGTTGAGTATCTTAGCTCATAGTGTTCTCTACTCAGCCCACAGACCCTGTGGCTGAGTATCTTAGTGTTCTCTACTCAATCGACAAGCCTTGTGGCTGAGTATCTCAGCCCATAGTCCTTGTGTTCTCTACTCAGCCCACACGCCCTGTGGCTGAGTATCTTAGCCCACAGTCCTTGTGTGGCTGAGATACTTAGCCACAGGGCATATTGCCTATCTAGAATTAAATTTGGTTTGGCATCTACAGGCAACCAAAATGGTTCTTGAGGCAACTACATTCACCAACTACATAAACCTCTTTTTTGTGCCCAAAATTTACCATTTTTAAAGTTTTATCGCTATTTGTCAAGTCTTGCCGAGTCTGTCTCGAGTCTTTCTCGAGTCAATGAGTCATATGCTAGCCGAGTCGTGCAACATTGGAAATAAGTGAACCATAGTATATGTCGTTGAGTGTTGTTTTTGGGAACCTGTATTGGTGCAACATTTGAAGTCGTTGAGGAGGTGTACGACTGCTTATTTCCCTTTCTTCAAGTGCTGAGTTCTCTCCTTTCCTTGTAATCTTTACTTACTCGGCTTTGTAACCCATTAATAATAGATATTGCAGTAGGACTATGGATTTCCCACAATCCAACAATAGTTTTTATGATTTATCTAAGGAAGTTTCACAAAAGAAGAAACCACAGTTCTCGAATTGTTGAGTCATTCAGGATCTGATATGTTATAAAATACCGAGCTTGTTGTTCAAGAATATGAGCCTGATGCAAACTGGCAATACCTGAAAATGCTCTTGGAAAAATCTATGATCTTTCGATGTTTAAGGCTACTACTATGATCAAATACACTTCTTCCAATGTTCCTTTTAAACTCGATCAACCTATCTATTAGATCCCTTTGATCCAGCTAGAAGATATTGAGTGGGGTTTAGAACATGGGTACAAGTATGTCCATATTGGTCTTATCCAATTTAGCATCAATCCCTTAGTTCATCTAGGTTTGAATATTTCTTGTTTTTGTTGTGTCACAAATGCACGCGATAATGAGTTCCAAGATGCATTGCTTGGAGAGTGTTGCCGCTCCTGACCGGCGTGCATGTGTCAAAGCCCAAAATTAGGCACACCGACTCAATGCCAACTGCAAAAAGAGCAGCCATTGTCACCACACTCCTCTCTTCCTCGCTTCAGGTTGGCTCTTCTCCAACTCAAGGGGGGTGTCCCTAAAGTTAAGATCACTAAGGAAGGAAACAATGGCGGACAAGGTGAATAGAAGAGGCTTCCTTAGAGAAATGGTTGTAGTATAATAGGTAAATTGAATGGTTGATGGAAGGAGGAAAATATCAAACCTCACTAATGGACCAGTGCCGGTATACCTAAATGGAGAAATGGAGTTAAGGGAGAACCCACGAGGGCCTTGTATCAAAGGCGCATCTACTAGATTTGCTTCCCCCTAATTGCAGAAGATGCGCTATGCAAACAAAAGAGATACTACACAATCAAACTTGATAAAATGTAAACATCAATACTCGTGTATGCACGCTCACAAAGGGAAAAGGCTAGCAACTGCTAGGATTTTCACCTTCGAATAGGATGATAGCATCCGTTTATGGTCTCCGACGCAAACATAGAAAGGAAAAATGCCTCTAGCAACAAACGCTCATTCATACAAGTTTACGCCACACACCATAGAGAGTACTCAACTGAACAATCATAAAACCCAAAATGATACTTTTTCTATTAAGCCCTGGGGAAAAATGCTCCCAATTTTTCCTTCTTTATAATGAAAGAGACTAATCTCTTTATAGGCCAAAAAAGGCTCTAAATAAAATAAAATAATAGAATAATGAGAAAAGGTGGGATCTTAGATCCACTTTTTTTTCAATTAAAATCTAATTAAACTCTAAAATGACTAAAGTTAACTCTGCCTTCATAATCCAAGGTTTCCCATGAACAAAAATGACTAATCTAAGGATGTAATCGGCTTCCGATGAGACGTTTGATAAGTGGGTAGGCTAGCTAAAAGGCCTCCACACGAAAACGTGTCTTCCACGGGGAAATTTTGACAACGATTTCCTGTCTTCGATCAATCCGCCAGTCATAAAAAAAGGATCTGTCTCGCTTCCATTGCCATGTAACATGGTTCTTCTTTACTCCAATCTTGGATTCGTCTGCTTATGAGCATATCCTTTCTTCAGTCCACAATAGATTACACCTGGTAATCTCCATGTTCTGCTAGCTTTTACACAAAAGTGAAGCTTTCATCGACTTTTGACTAGTCACCACAAATCACTCGTGAGGAAAACCGTGAAACTACTCCCACTCGGCTGCTAGCGATGTGGTCTCTTCTGCTACATGCTTGTCATCCCGCTGAATCCGGATCTGTGGGTAGAAGCTTCGATCAAATTTTAATTTCAGTCGCGTTCTCTACTGAATCCGGCTTTGGGACTGATTTGAATCGTTGAATAGTTTGGAGTGGGTGAGGTTCAGTAACACCTAAGTCGACTGCCAATGACAGAGGATCTGAGTGACGCGTGGGCATCGCTTCCCCAAAGGTTGCATCATCCAAAACTTTTGTATGTAAATGTGTGGCAGCTCCCAACTATACAGAATTGTGAAGATGCTCCCGATTTCTAACAAGGCAGGACATGACTAACCACAAGCTGCATTCCCGACCATCAGCTTTCTCTGAAGACTGTTTGCACGGATGGATGATGAAATGCTTTGAAATCGCAAACAACTTCTCATTCAACGTGGCAAGAATACCATCAAGAACCCACCAACAATTACAATTTCAAGCAAATCGTATCTGAGAGGAGCCATCAATTGTTTGGTGCGGTTTCAACGTATGAAATTGTGCATTCCAAAAAAGACACACATGGACTCTTTAAAAACTCCACGCTACGAGGCTACAACTGTTAGACAATAGCTATGAATTTGACTGTCAAATGCTATCGGCTGCCAAAACTATGGGCTTAGATCCACAATGCCCCAATCAAATTTTAAAGTGGAAAACCGTTGCTTGCCGAAACTCCTCTTTATTGTGGAGGTGCCACTCATCCTCATCGCTTTCAATGCTCGAACATGCTTAAGCATCAACATTTTTTATTTTTGCTTTCTACTTTCCTTTTTATCTCAACCTGTTGTAACAGTTTTGAAATTGCAATGTACATGTTTTTGGTCGGATGAACATGTAGTTCAAAGCCTCCTTGCTGAAAAAATTGAGTTGTAATCCTGCGTGCAAAAATCATGATTTTCCTTGGTGGCTCTGTGGACAACCTTGTCAAGAAAGGGGGTAACAGAGGGTTTCAGGTGCCACTTCATAATGGCCTTGTTTGGTCTTTTGTCTTACCCAGATATCAAGTCTCCCTTACAAACTTGAATAAAGTGAATTCCCTAGGTTCTTAAGAGGTATTAATGACTATTTCCACAAGTAAGACACAATCTCATTGAAATACCTGTCTGAGCTACAATCATCAACAAAAGATTATCAAGGACAAGACGAATATATTCAAAATGGCGTTTACCTTGGTCACTAGATGTAATAATGTCAACTTTTTGGTCCTTGAACCTAGCAATATACTTGACAACAGAGAAATCTGTCGTTTTGATATTGGAGAGCTCAATTTCAAGTCGATTAACCTGAGTAGTATTCATTGCGTGAATTAAATTATGGAAAGCATCTCAAATTTGCTTTGTACCCTTGTTACCCTTCGAGTATAATGAACAAGGCATGGCTTCACATAAAGTGTGGTCAACCCTAAGGCTCAATCCGTCTTCAAATAGACTATATCATAACTGTCATCATGTTCAGCTGGAAGTGGTTTCTCCAAATACCTCCATAAGCCTTTGCTACGAAGAAGGGCTATCATTTGATTAGCGCACATTTGGTAGTTGTGCCATTAAGATGGACAAACAACCATTTGGCATCCATAACACTAGTGCCACCCTAAGAAACAACAAAAGAGTGGCTGCAAGAAGCCAAAGGAATGTGCTTCCCTTAGGGAGTCACAAAACTACAAAATAACCCCTTAAATTTGTTGTTTCCAAGGTAAGAAGGCACATGTATGCATGCTGTTTGTCTTCTCTAGTGAGCACACTAATCGAGGTAAGGTACTCCATGCATGAGGGTTCCTTCTCCTTGGTGCAATAGGTTTAGAGTTTAATTTCCTTAAGATAGGCCCTTTACTTATCTTATCCACATGCATTGTGTTACCCCTCAGTTTGTACGAGAAATTATCCAAGGGGTAAACATGTTGATGAGACAAATAAAGTTCAATGCACATTTTGTCTAAGCCAATTATGTAAACTATGTCATTTGTATCAAGTGATCCATGGTTGTGATGTAATGTAATGATGTAACTGAGACGTATGTTGTATATGTAAAGGGCCAGTTATAACACATACTCAACTCCCCTATGATGGTTCCACAAAGGAAATGTTTCTTGAGTGTTTCTTTATCGAGGATTATTTACATCTTTACGTTCATAAATCTTCTAGGGTTTTTTCACTAAAAAATCCTCTAAGCTGGGGACGTTTCCTAAGTACAATTCGCCATATATTTGAGCACCTGAACCCTAAGAGTCAATGTAATGTATAACATCTCATCTATTGAGTCACCATAGACACTTATGTAATGTGAAGTTAGAGTTAAGAGTCTTAGGAGCCTCTCTTGCACATGGTTTATAATAATTTAAATGTGTTAGTGGTTAAAAACAAATTAGAAGGTTAGGATTGTCTTTTCCCTAAGTCTAACTTTGGGTTTAATGTTCTAATTGTTCATTAACTTTATAACTCAAAGTTCCTCGTCCTCACGTGAGACCCTCAACAAAGTTTTATGCAGTCTCACATATCCCCATGTAGTCCACGTAAGATTCCTCATACCCCATCTTTGAAAAGAATTATCTTTTGACCGTTCGAAAAGTCAAAGATGGGATTTGAGAGGAATACCACTTTGGAAATTCCTCTCAAAGATGGGGTATGAGGCATCCAAAGCGGGTATTCCTCTCAAAGATGGGGTATGAGGCATCCGAAGTGGTATTCCTCTCAAAGATGGTTATGACTAAATGGCCATGGATTTCCAAAAGAGTGTTTATAATAGAGAATCTGATAAATATTGATAAGGTTGAAAAACCTAGAATTGCCATTTAAAGAATCGCGACCCTCTTTTTCCCCTTACTAACCAATTAATCCCTTCTTTTAGACCAATTCTTCCCCCTTTTTTGCAAGTTGTTTCTCTCTCTGAGGCTAGTGCCCTCCCTTTGGGACTTGTCTCAACCACTTAAAGGTATTTTGTTATTGTTTTAACTTTTACCATGCCAAAAAGTTTTATTTAGGATTTTGAGTCTTCTAGAAATAAAAAATAATTGTTTAATGAGAAGAAGTTGAGATTCTAAAGCCTTAAAAGGAAGACTCCTCTCTCATTTTCTTTGTTGGTTGTTGGTGCTGCAAGAGAGCTATCTTTGAACGAGGCATTTTTGCTATAATAAATTTTTCTTGGCTTTGGAGGTCATATCTTGGTATCGGTGATGGTATTTTTCTTTTTCATGTTTCTTTTATTGGAGGTAATATTGTGCTAGCATTGTGTTCTATTTCTCTTAAGCTTCTTTAGAGACAATATTGTCCAAAGGGATTGGATCTATGGTAAGGGTTTAGTATAGGTTCAATTGATTTTCTTTCATAGAGGGAGATTTTTTTTTGTACTAATCCTCATTTAGGTTTTGCAAATCTAACTCCTAGTGTAGGGTTTCACTCAAGTAAAAAGTAGAGGAGGATCCCATCCTCCCTTTGTGATTTTGCATCATTATAGTTTCTAATACATCTATGAAGAGTTGGAGTCTTTGAGCACTTATTCTTCTTAGGTGATCTTCGTGGAATAAGTCCATTGGAGAATTTCTTTGTTGATTCCATAGCCCCCCTAAAAAGGTAAGTCACTTGTTTCTCTTATTTCTCTTGCAACCATCCATAAAAACAAAATCAAAACTCTTTTATTTTCTTTGTTTTAGTTGGTGGAATCCAAACCCTAAAAGAAAAACCCCAAAAATATTTTAGATTTTAGCGATATTATTGGTTAATTTTGAATATCTTAAGTAGATCTTTTTTTTCTTTCTAAATCATCTTTCATAGAAAAAATATTAAGATTCAGAAAATTATTAATTATTCCTCGACAATAGCTTAGATAAATTTTATTTGGGAAAATTAGCATAGAATACAAATCTGGAAATTACTGTTACTGCTTACACTTTACCCTTCATTTTCAGATTTGTTTTTCATAAAAAAATCATAATTTTTTTATAAAAGATAAAATAAAATATGTGCTTCATTAAATATCATTTAAATTGAGAAATTTGGTATTTATGATTTTATCTCATGATTGGACACTATTTTTGAATTTTTCTTGAGGTATTACTATAATTTCTGTAATCTGGAATTTTCCTAAAACATAAGAAATTTTGCAGATTTAGTAATTCTAGAAAATTTCACTGTTTTATCTATAAGATTTAGAAAGAATTACTTCAGTGCAATTTTCGGCATTTCCAGCAACATATAACTTATAATTTGCAGCAATTAGTTGGAAAAAAGTTTTTAAGTTAAAGAGCTATTTTTAGTAATTTTCTTGCTATTTTAATTATGGATTTTTTGTATTTTTATTATTTTTAGTAATTTCCAGAATTGATTTCTCTTGTTTATACTAAAGAAATTAATCGTAAGACACAAGAAGGAAGTTCTCACTAAAAACTAACAATCTAATTGTTATTGATCGTGTCTTGGTATTTGGATTCATCTAGATTCTAACTCAAGTGATTATTGCTATTTTTGCTAAGTCAATGGTATTTGTGCCTAATTGATAAAGTTAATGTAATAATTAAGATATATTGCTGAATCATATTATTAATTGTTATTATGGATTTGGTAAATTCACTTGGTTATTGCTTTAATCCATATTGAATATCTTGTGAAGCATTGCTATTGAGTTCACCATTGCTACTGAATACCATAAGTGAATTCACTGGCTAAGTTTGAATATCCATTGTTAATGGTTATCTTACATGTTGTTTAAGCTTTCTCTAAGTGCATGAGCTAAATTTACATTATATATTGTGCATATCAATAGTCTACATTAACTTTAATATTGTTCTATCTTGCATCTAGATTTAAATAAATAATCATTCTAATTGGGATACCCTCCTAGGATTAAGTTTAAAGGCAAAGCCTGAAGTGAGAGGTTGTAAGTTGAGGTGACAGTGACGAGCAACCTTTGTTGCCACCTAAGTTGTGTTAATGGGTTGGGGTCTTTTCCCCTTACATACAATCTGGGCGGTAACACTTTGGAACCTTAATCTTCTCTAGTTTGATAAAGATAGGTAGATTTATTGCATATATGATTCAGTAGAAGTTTTGAAGTTTTTGCTGTGTAATTCTTTTCCAGTTAATAAAGAAATACGTGACTGTGTGCTGCAAATTCTTCTTGCTGCCCTGGTTTCCAGATCTCTATTTTATGAAGAATTAGAATGATTCCTCTTCTGTTTTGAATTTCTGTAGCGTCCTGTTCGTATTTCCAGACTTATGTCTTGGTAGATCCAGTGCTCAGAATTTTTCTGTTTAGATAGGAGTTTAATTAGTTTCCACTTTCCCAGCTGTGTGGGTTTTGAGTCTAGATATGCCTACCATCTGCTGAAAATTTAACAGCTTGGGTGGTATGCACTTGCTCCTATAAATTTTCAATCATAACAGTCTATCTGTTTATAATTTTGCTAATGGTGGACCTGCTGACCTGGGGTAGTCTCCACCAGCAAGACTCTGCCTGGGACAAGGCTCTCCTTTCCAAGGGAGTCCTCTGCTTCCACAATGCAGCAGTGGGCCGCTTCCTTGAGACGGTGAGACATGTAGCAGACCAGCTCCTTCTAGCTCTTCTAGACAGTCCTCTATCATGAGTTTTTTCCTCTTGGGCCTCAAATGTTAGGAGAGACACATACACAGAGGTTGATGACCCGTAGGAGAGCATTCTTTCCTTCTCATCAGGTGATAGGTTCAGGGCGTATTAAGGTTTTTCCCCTTCCCTTAGGATCCTCTTTTGAGGCATCCCTCCAGTGCATGCCTTTTGGCCCTTTGTGGTCCATGTATCACTCCAGATTTTCGAGCAGCCCTTTCTTTCCTGGCTATTAGAGATTAGATCTGCTTTTGGTTTCCGTATTTATATAGGAGTAGCCCTTGATGTATTATACCACTGTACTTAACAGTCCCATTGACCTACTTGTGGTCATTTTGTTGGACATAAATAAAATTATCTTATCTTATTAAATATATAGATTTGAAAGTGTTTATCTGTCAAGGGGGTTTTGAATTCACGACTCTACCACTGGAATCAGAACATTTGGTCAATTTTTGTCAAAATTTCAAATCAGATTACTTCTTTCATCGGATCTGAGCCTAGAATTTAATTTACTTAACAAAGAATTGTAAGTTGCTTTGTTGGCAAAGTGTTACGCTGCATGTGTACCCAGCGCACCTTCAGATGTGCCCTAGGGAGAGAGCCAAATTTTTCGACCAGGAGAGGTGATATTGAGTAATGGTGGTCATGGCTGGGCCCTTTGGTCCTTCCTTTAGGAGTACTATGGCTTAATGGCACTGCTGATTGCCCTTTGTTGGAGTTTTTAACCCCGAGGTTGTTGTCCGGGGCTCCTAGGTGTTGATCACTGGGTCACATGGCCCCATAGCTTGTTTGCTTGCTTTGGTGGCCTTTGCTTCAGCTGTGAGACATTTGTCTCCCTTCTCAGCCACTTGGGACACCCTCCTGGCCCTTCGTCTAGTTGCGCCTGTTACCCACTAAGTCATGCTTAGTTGGCGGTATCAAGTGAGCTGGATGAAAAGAACAAACACCATTGTTCATCTATCAAAATTCAGAAGTCATTCAGGCTTCCTTTGGGAACTTTTTGTTAATTTTTTGTAACACATGTTCATACCCCCTTGGGGAAATTGTAAAAAATGTCCTAGCATTTAATTTTTTATAAAAGGATCGGCTTCCTAGATTTACGCATCAAGCCGACTAGCCCAGAGTGTTTTTTCCCTTGGTTATTATTGGTTGTTGAACAAACGACTACTAATTTTTGAGTTTTTCACTCACACCTCCAAAGTTGGGGTAGTCGTCTTGGTTTTTCGGCCTTAGGAGGTTATTAGAGCCTTCGTGTCAGTGTTTTTCAACATGCTAGGCATTGAAATTGAGTCGTATGGACATGTACTAGGTCTCCCTAGAGTTTTGTCAATTTTTGAGATATATATATATATATATATATATATATATATATATATATTTTTCCATTTTTAAAGCCATTTTTTAATGGTTTAATTAAAAAATTTCAAAATGTAATAAAAGTTAGATACAGAGTCTGTTTCTGACGTGGGGACACTTGTTTTCACACTCAGAGCGTCCACTTTACCTCAGGGACCACTTTCCACATTAGTCAGGCAGTCGGAACACCCCGAGGAGTATTTTTCAGCTAAAAGTGCATTAAATTGGCATTTTAATGCTAAATTACAACAATTTGGCACAAAAGGACAAATTTGAATACGTCAAATTTCAATTAGTTTAATGTGGAAATGACATAGAAAAGGGGTCCCATGAAGTTAGCAACTTCTTCATCCACTAAAAGAATATCAAACTTTGGCTCTATTTTGATGTAGTAAGTGGTTATGAAGTGAGGGTGACGTCAAAGTATGGAGGCTAGCGAATGGAGAAGTGGGTGGACCCCTCTCAAATTATTAAACTAATGATTTGACTTAAACTTGGTTCTATTCCTTTAAACCTTTAAGCATTTCAAACTTTGGTATAAAAAAACAAATTCTAACATGGTATGTTTTGAGGCTCTTATCTCTTCACGTCAATGAGATTCGCGTGAGGTGGGAACGAGGGGTCCACCCCATTCAAAGTTTAAAAGGCTTTGTTATAATATAGTTTGAACCTTGGTCTATCCCTTAAAAGATTATCGCATGCATTGCTTATATCACCCACTTCCTCACGTCAACATTGGATTCTTCACGCGTGAGGTTTGTTGAAGCTCGCCAATTTGGAGTTGGTAAGCTAGGTGGTTGTGTTGGCAATAGATGGTTGGTTTGGGTGATAGGTGGGTGAAAGGTGTCAATCACATCTTCAGTCCCACCTCAGTTTAACTCAGTGGGACTCCACTTCAGATTAGTTCAACTCAGTTACACTCCGGGTTTATCTTCAGTGTTGGTAGTCCCCCCAGGGCCCTGCTCTGGCTATAAATAAAGCCTTTGCCTCTCTCACAAACTAGTTGGGTTTGGAGTAAGAGAGTGCATGATGTTGTAATTTGTTATGCTATTTTTTGCTTGATAATAAAAAGCTTTGGTGGCTAATGGTGTGTTGCTTTGGTGGGTGGGCTAAAATTGTTACATTTTCATGAAGTAACCAGTTTCTTTCTTTCATTTTTTGTTTACTCTTGATATAGATCTTACCTCACCAGGATTCCTCCAAATTCGTAGGAATAAGAATTGTAAGTAAGTTTACTTTCATTTTTGTTTATTCATGTATGCTTAGAGATCAAGATTTGCATGACAAATAAGTTTATTTCCATGCTATTTTAGTCTCCTTTTATATATGTTTTCAAGATCTCACGGGTATGCAAAGTTTGTGATTGAGTTTCTGTTGAT
The DNA here is from genome assembly GCA_001517045.1 of Pseudotsuga menziesii. NCBI lineage: Eukaryota > Viridiplantae > Streptophyta > Pinopsida > Pinales > Pinaceae > Pseudotsuga > Pseudotsuga menziesii. The sequence continues at coordinate 91,067 of LPNX011138209.1, forward strand.
GAAATTGTCATTGATGCCAACATGGACAAGGTCCTTGTACTCACAAAACTGGATCTTGATACCACGACCTTGCTGAAGATGTTGAAGACCCTGCTGATGGCACTGAAGACCCTGCCAATGATGATGAAAGCCTTGGTGATGATGCTAAAGCTCTTGATAGACCTTGAAAATGATGACACCCTCAACAAAATGATGATGCATGATGACCTTGAGGGTTGTGGTGACCCAAGTTATACATTGGGGTATGATCAATTTAAGGATGGAACAAATAGCTGATTGCAGATGCTTAATTAACTGTCAAAGTTGGTTGAGAATTATGCAAAATCACAAGCCTGAAAGTCTCCAGCAATGCGAGCATTCAATCTGCAGCAAAATGGACAGTCTAAAAATCAAAAGTCAAGACTCACAGCTTGCCTGAATACTCACAGCAGATCAAAAAATGTGAATCTCAAGTGCCAAGTCCCAACAGCCTTAATGAATCTCCACGATGGATTGTTAAGCTCTCAGTAAAATTGACATGAAGTTAGGGTTTCTTTCCTTGAATTAAGGAATAATCCAAAATGCAAAGTGCAAAGTCGGCTCCACAAGTCATTCAAAAAGAAAACAAGAGACAGGTCGGCTCAAGCAAATATGTCAAGTCGGCTCAGTTAAATAAGATTTTTAAAATTAAAATATTCTTTATAGCAGGTCGGCCCCAACAAAAATTGATGTGAAAAATTAATATAAATAAGCCCTCACGATTTCTTCTTGTAGGTGAGTTCGTGGGAATTTTTTTTTTGAGCTCTGATTTTTTTTTTAACTCGCTGGCTGAGGAAATTTCAGTGGAGTAGCTCGCTGGACTGAGGAAATTTCGGCAGCAGTGTAGCAGCAACAGCAGGCTTTAGCAGAGGTTTGGAATTTTCATCTCTAAAATTTTGGAATGCACTGAGTGGATGAAATAAACTCGAGACTTGATTCTCCAACCATCAAAAGTTCCAAACGTGTAGAACACTCCATAACTGCAGAGGTGGATAATGCAGAGCCGAGTACAACTCCCAAGATCAAGATTTTTGATGATTTGAATTATTTGAAGGCTGGGTTAGACAGTGAGCGCGACGAGGAGTCTGGAGGTGAGGTTGATAATAGAAGGGACGAGGTGAACAGTTTATGTGATGAGGAATATGCGGGTCATGCTGAGGATCATGAGGATGGAGTGAGTAGCCTAGCCCACAGCTCCGATGCTCCAGAATTTGAGAGTGCAGTGGCTGCTCTATTTTCAGCGTCTGTTAGGGCTGGTGATGGTGAAGAGGATTCTGCTGAGTCATCAAGGTTTACTGAATTGCATTCTGGAAATGATACCGGTGAACACAATCAAGCAATTGACTGAGACGTGGACTTATCTTTGTGTTGTACATTACAGAGTTCAAGCTTTTTAAGGCTCTCGGGTGACCAGCAGTAGCAGCAAGCTACCATATCTACACACGGTGGTGGTTAAGGTTGCTACAGCAGCACACGGTGGTGGTTAGGGCTGCTACAGCAGCTCATAAAGATGGTCTAGGACAGCTCTAACAAACATGGGAAGCTTGAAACAGTCACGGGGAACTATTAGCAGTGTTTTCGCTATGATTCTGGTTGACATTGATGGTCTAAGTTTGATCTAAAATGAGACACCCAAGACCACTGACCTTACAAGTTGAACAGTATGAGTTTGAATTAATCTACAGTTATAAATAGACCCGAGATCGATAAATGATCATGCACAATATATGCACATTGATATATGTGGACAATGATATATGAAGAAATACAGTAAGGCCGTGGGTCTAGAACAAGGGTTTGTGTGAAGGCCTGTACAATGTAAAAGGAGCAGTGTAGCAGCAGCCAAGTAATGTCTTCTTACAGCAGCAGAATATAAATTCTTTTGGCATTAAATTCGCTGATCAGAGGAAGGAATTTTGTAGGGTTGCAGCAGAAGGTTCCACAAAAGATAAAGCAATTTTTGGCATTCAAAATTGCTGCAGCAAAATGACTGATATTGTTGGTGGGAGCAGCAGTACGGGAAAACCATCCGAAGTTAGGGTATTGCAGACCTGTCATTTAACTTCTTCATGTGCACAACAGCAGCAGCAAAAATCCTGAGTTTCTTAAGGCATCAACAGATCTGAATTTTGGATACTGTCATAAAAGGTTGTGGTCTGAATTTTATTTACCCGGTGGTTATCTCTTGAAGCCAAATAAACAAGGTATGAACAATAAACAGTTTGAAGGTATGTATGCTATTCTACAAATAGTGATAATACCCTAGACCTT
>LPNX011138209.1:93638-140395 GCA_001517045.1 Pseudotsuga menziesii
AACATGCACTGAGCTTTGACATGCACAGACAAAAACCTTGACATTTGACAGACCTTTGATAGCATACACTGATTGAAGATCTTCAAAGTTGATGACAGTCCTTGTTTTGGGACTTGTTTAGAGTTCAAGCTTTGCAAGTTGAAGACACAGCCCTAATGCACAATAAGAGTTTGAATACAGTGCAAGAATGATGCACAGTTGAGGCTGACGACAGTCCTATGCATATTGATTGCTGCTTGAAAAATAGTTTGACAGTTTTGATTCAATGTGAAGATGAACTTGCAGCGGAAGACAGGACCAGCGACCAAGTGAACCAGACAATGGTGATTATATAGCAGTAATACTCCTACAGCAAAAGACATGATGATTAGATGACAATTGGCATGACAACAACAGACTTGACATGTGGATTGATGAGGCTTCATGAGCAGAGATAGTTGGTAGCAGATTGATGAGATAGGTGATGTTGACTTGATTGATGAAATGATGTGACAGCGAACTTTAATAGTGAAAGCAAGCTTGTCTTGCTTTTGAGGTTAGGATACCTCAAACCATAGTTTTAAAAATCGTTCCAACCGGAATCGGAACCGGCCGGTTCATCGGTTCGGAACCAAACCGGGTCAAACCGGTTGGTTAACCGGATCAGGGACCGGTTAGATACCGAACCGGCCGGTTTGGTACCAAACCGGTCTGGTTCGGTACCAAACCGGTCTGGTTCGGTATCTAACCGGTCCAACCGGCCGGTTTCGAACCTGACCGGTCCGGTTTGGAAAGGCCTAAAACAAACAAGAGATAGTAATAATGCTGGAGGCTTAGTGATTGGCCAGGTGCATTCCTTCACGACCTTGCTTCAATCCTTGTCCCTAGACACAACGAAGTGACAAATGGTTAACTAGTTACTGTGTGTGCATGTTTTGCCTTAATGTAAAGCACTGAAACATCACTGTATTGCTGCATTTATTAAATATGCACAGTCTGCACATAAAATGCACATACAGTATGCAATCGTTGGGGTAAATGCCTTGTCACATGCACTATAGTAAATACTTATTTATGCTATTGTTGTTGGGTTGATGATGCAAATAATACTACTGAATCTGATACTTACTGTTGGTATAAATCATACTACTGCTGTCATAATGACTGAAATACACAGATTTTACACTTATACACATCTATTTCAGACCTTGTGTTAGTTAATTAAACTAAATGCCTTCAGAGTCTTAGATTCTGTTGCTCATCTCAACAAAATCAACCTTCAGAAAGCTTCATTGTGGCCAAGGGACAAATGCCTTCATCATTTCACAGCCAATATTGCTACAGTCTCTTGGCAGATTGCATGTAAATTCTCAATTGGAAATTGGAAATGGCATTGGTTAATTTGTCTTCAATGCCTTGGAATCATGGATTATAATCTTGAAAATGTTGTTTTCCTTTAAAATTTAAGTATTTGATTTATTTTTTAGCAAACCGATTCATTAAATTCAAATCGGCCGATTTATGACCGATTCATTACCGATTCCGATTCTGATTCCGATTCCGAGTTGACCCTCGACCGATTCCGAGTCCGATTCCGATTTTTAAAACTATGCCTCAAACCCTTCTTAGCAGGGTCTAAGAAAACCAGGCAGGGTCCTAGATATAGAGTAGGTGCTCTATATATCAGTAGGTGCTGGTTTTACCTAACGGTTGTAGCCGAGCCAAAACTAATACAAAAAGATTACAAAAGTATATGGTGTTGTGTTCTTTTGTGTTATGGTTCTTGATGATTCAAATGCTTTTGATATGTGAATGATGAAGTGAAATATGCTTATGAATTGATTAAGAGAATAATCAAATGATGAATTGATAGTTTATTGTGATAAGCTAAGAAAAGTTTTAAATATTGCTTCACACTGATTCACCCCCCTCTCAGTGTCTAACAATTGGTATCAGAGCAGGCCTTCGTCACAAGCCTAGCAAGCTTGAAGGAGATCCTTAGACACAATGGAGGAAAAGAAAGAGTCATCAAGCAATGACGTGCTTGTACTTGATATTACAGATTATTTCAGTTGGAGAAGCAAAATGAAGGCTTATCTGAAGAAGTTTGGTATTTGGAAAATTGTCATCAATCCACTCGCTCCATCAAACAAGAAAGGAAAATCAGTTGCACAGAAGGAAGTGAAGAAGGACAATACTACAGCCTTGAAGTTCCTCATGGATGGACTTCCCAGCTCAGTGAAGGAAAGCGTAGGAGAGTACACTTCGGCAAAAGACCTATGGTTCAAGTTGGAGAGTGAGTATCAGAAGGCAAGACTAGAACCCGAAAAGACAGATCAGAAATCAAAAGACAAGCCCCCAGAAGAGCTAAATCAAGAAGAAGACAAACAAGAAGAGGACTCTAGTAAAGGTATGGACCCTTGTGATTGTAATGATAGCTTGTGTGATGAAATTGAGAACGTTCTTGCAGAAGATGATGAAAGGCTATCAAAGACCGCACATCAGATACATCTCACGTTGCTAAATATTGATCTTAGAGCCAATTGGTTCCTAAACACAGTAAATCTAAACCAGAGTGATTTCACGAAGTTCAAAAAGGAAATCTTGGACTCCTTGAATGAATATCAGCGGAAGACCATGTTAATGAAAATGTTGCTTCTAAAGCTCAAAGACAAGGACAAAGAGTTGTGAGATCAAATGAAAGACAAGGATGCTGAAGTTGAACAATTAAAGACTGAATTGATCAGTCAAAAGGAAGAATCAGAAAAGCCTGCTCAAGAGCTTGAAGAAACTAGAGAGGTCAATCATGATCTGAAGACTCAGCTGGAGGAAGCCAAGAGGACAGAAGAAATCTTGAAGAGTCAACTAGAAGAAAAGGAGGAGACAGTCCACAAGCTGGAATTGGAGGTAGTTGGTCTCAGGAAGAAAGGTAAGAAGAACGAAGCCTTGGTCAAGCTCCAGGACAGTTCAATTGTCCTAGATAAGATCTTAGATTGCCAAAGATCTCCACTCGACAAAACTGGTCTGGGTTACAAGAAGAACAAAGAAAAATTTGAAGATGACACTTGGTCTCTGAAGACTCTAGAAGCAGGTCCATCAACGTCCAAAGCTGCTTCCCAGGCACCTGCACATGACAAGAAGGATTTTGGAAGTTCAAAAATGAAACAAGGAGTTAGGTCTGTTCATCAAAGCAACTTCATAAAGGAAACAACTACAAGACCCAGGTATGAAAGTGGCTTCAATGGTTATTGTAATTTTTGTTCTAACTTTGGTCATAAGGCTATGGATTGTAGTTTCTATGGAAGAAGAAGGGCTGGAAGCCCCAATGACTCAGTTAGATGTTGGACATGCAATCAAGTCGGACATGTTGCTGCCACATGTCACACATTGAGGTGCTACACCTGCAGTGGGTTTGGACACAGCCCATGAATGTGCCAGTCAAAGAAGTCAAGCAAGAAGGAGTACTCCATACACATCAGCAAGAAGATTTGAAGATCAGAAGACAAATGTCTACAGTCAAGGACACTCTCTAGCATGGAGAAATGAAGTTGATCAAAGAAGTGTTTGAAGTTCCAACAGCTCAGTCAGATGTTGGTCACATTGCTGCACATTGTTGTACGATGAGGTGCTATAGCTGCAGTGGCCTTGGGCACAAAGCTCAAGATTGTTGGAGTACACGAAAACAATCCTTGAGAAGTTAACTAGACAACTCATCAAGGAAAGCTAGTACAAATGAAGGAACAAATGATCAAAGGACAGATGCCAAGAAGCAAGTATGGATGAGGAAGACAAAGCAGTTGCAGATAAGAGAGGTTGATCAGAGCAAGGAGGATGGCTGCCATATGGCAAGCCAAGTGTAAGGTCTCTCAAAGACCTTAACACACCTTGAGTTCATAAGGCTGGAGGATGAACTCAACGAAGAAAGGATGGTTACTCTAGGTATTCAGACAGGTCCTAGGATCGTGCATATTGACAGGGGGTGCAGTCAGCAGTGATCAGAGATTTCAGAGACAGGTATGTGGACACCCTTTGCCATTGATGCCAAAGGGGGAGAGATGAAGACAAAGGGAGAGATGCAGACAAAAAGGGGAGCATGCTCATAGGGGGAGCATGAGTTGTTGTCATCAATGACAAAGGGGGAGATTGTTGATGAAATTGTCATTGATGCCAACATGGACAAGGTCCTTGTACTCACAAAACTGGATCTTGATACCACGACCTTGCTGAAGATGTTGAAGACCCTGCTGATGGCACTGAAGACCCTGCCAATGATGATGAAAGCCTTGGTGATGATGCTAAAGCTCTTGATAGACCTTGAAAATGATGACACCCTCAACAAAATGATGATGCATGATGACCTTGAGGGTTGTGGTGACCCAAGTTATACATTGGGGTATGATCAATTTAAGGATGGAACAAATAGCTGATTGCAGATGGTTAATTAACTGTCAAAGTTGGTTGAGAACTATGCAAAATCACAAGCCTGAAAGTCTCCAGCAATGCGAGCATTCAATCTGCAGCAAAATGGACAGTCTAAAAATCAAAAGTCAAGACTCACAGCTTGCTTGAATACTCGCAGCAGATAAAAAAATGTGAATCTCAAGTGCCAAGTCCCAACAGCCTTAATGAATCTCCACGATGGATTGTTAAGCTCTCAATAAAATCGACATGAAGTTAGGGTTTCTTTCCTTGAATTAAGGAATAATCCAAAATGCAAAGTGCAAAGTCGGCTCCACAAGTCATTCAAAAAGAAAACAAGAGACAGGTCGGCTCAAGCAAATATGTCAAGTCGGCTCAGTTAAATAAGATTTTTAAAATTAAAATATTCTTTATAGCAGGTTGGCCCCAACAAAAATTGATGTGAAAAATTAATATAAATAAGCCCTCACGATTTCGTCTTGTAGGTGAGTTCGTGGGAAATTTTTTTTTGAGCTCTGATTTCTTTTTTTACTCGCTGGCTGAGGAAATTTCAGTGGAGTAGCTTGCTGGACTGAGGAAATTTCGGCAGCAGTGTAGCAGCATCAGCAGGCTTTAGCAAAGGTTTGGAATTTTCATCTCTAAAATTTTGGAATGCACTGAGTGGATGAAATAAACTCGAGACTTGATTCTCCAACCATCAAAAGTTCCAAACGTGTAGAACACTCCATAACTGCAGAGGTGGATAATGCTGAGCCGAGTACAACTCCCAAGATCAAGATTTTTGATGATTTGAATTATTTGAAGGCTGGGTTAGACAGTAAGCGCGACGAGGAGTCTGGAGGTGAGGTTGATAATAGAAGGGACGAGGTGAACAGTTTATGTGATGAGGAATATGCGGGTCATGCTGAGGATCATGAGGATGGAGTGAGTAGCCTAGCCCACAACTCCGATGCTCCAGAATTTGAGAGTGCAGTGGCTGCTCTATCTTCAACGTCTGTTAGGGCTGGTGATGGTGAAGAGGATTTTGCTGAGTCATCGAGGTTTACTGAATTGCATTCTGGAAATGATACCGGTGAACACAATCAAGCAATTGACTGAGACGTGGACTTATCTTTGTGTTGTACATTACAGAGTTCAAGCTTTTTAAGGCTCTCGGTGGTGACCAGCAGTAGCAACAAGCTACCATATCTACACACGGTGGTGGTTAGGGTTGCTACAGCAGCACACGGTGGTGGTTAGGGCTGCTACAACAGCTCATAAAGATGGTCTAGGACAGCTCTAACAAACATGGGAAGCTTGAAACAGTCACGGGGAACTATTAGCAGTGTTTTTGCTATGATTCTGGTTGACATTGATCGTCTAAGTTGATCTAAAATGAGACACCCAAGACCACTGACCTTACAAGTTGAACAGTATGAGTTTGAATTAATCTACAGTTATAAATAGACCCGAGATCGATAAATGATCATGCACAATATATGCACATTGATATATGTGGACAATGATATATGAAGAAATACAGTAAGGCCGTGGGTCTAGAACAAGGGTTTGTGTGAAGGCCTGTACAATGTAAAAGGAGCAGTGTAGCAGCAGCCAAGTAATGTCTTCTTACAGGAGCAGAATATAAATTCTTTTGGCATTAAATTCGCTGATCAAAGGAAGGAATTTTGTAGGGTTGTAGCAGAAGGTTCCACAAAAGATCAAGCAATTTTTGGCATTCAAAATTGCTGCAGCAAAATGACTGATATTGTTGGTGGGAGCAGCAGTACGGGAAAACCATCCGAAGTTAGGGTATTGCAGACCTGTCATTTAACTTCTTCATGTGCACAACAGCAACAGCAAAAATCCTGAGTTTCTTAAGGCATCAACAGATCTGAATTTTGGATACTGTCATAAAAGGTTGTGGTCTGAATTTTATTTATCCGGTGGTTATCTCTTGAAGTCAAATAAACAAGATATGAACAATAAACAGTTTGAAGGTATGTATGCTATTCTACAAATAGTGATAATACCCTAGACCTTACACATGCTCAGTCAAGCCTGAAAGTGATGATTGATGTACTGCTTGATGATACACATATACTGCAATGATGGTAATGTGTGTAAGTAGTAATGAGGCACAATATACAGTACAGTGAATACAATATTGATGTGTGATGTATGTGATATGCCATGCAATGCTGATGCGTTTATAATGATACAAGATATGATGATGAGAGCAGATCTTTATGAGAACAAACAGTGAATGATTGTGCAAACCCTATGATATGATGCAAACCCTACTGTGATGATGTGCATGATATGATGTGTAATAAGATGATGAAAGATTCCAGCTAGAACATACACTGAGCTTTGACATGCACAGACAAAAACCTTGACATTTGACAGACCTTTGATAGCATACACTGATTGAAGATCTTCAAAGTTGATGACAATCCTTGTTTTGGGACTTGTTTAGAGTTCAAGCTTTTGCAAGTTGAAGACACAGCCCTAATGCACAATAAGAGTTTGAATACAGTGCAAGAATGATGCACAGTTGACGCTGACGACAGTCCTATGCATATTGACTGCTGCTTGAAAAATAGTTTGACAGTTTTGATTCAATGTGAAGATGAACTTGCAACGGATGACAGGACCAGCAACCAAGGGAACCAGACAATGGTGATTATATAGCAGTAATACTCCTACAGCAAAAGACATGATGATTAGATGACAATTGGCATGACAACAGCAGACTTGACATGTGGATTGATGAGGCTTCATGAGCAGAGATAGTTGGTAGCAGATTGATGAGATAGGTGATGCTGACTTGATTGATGAAATGATGTGACAGCGAACTTTAATAGTGAAAGCAAGCTTGTCTTGCTTTTGAGGTTAGGATACCTCAAACCCTTCTTAGCAGGGTCTAAGAAAACTAGGCAGGGTCCTGGATACAGAGTAGGTGCTCTATGTATCAGTAGGTGCTGATTTTACCTAACGGTTGTAGCTGAGCCAAAACTAATACAAAAAGATTACAAAAGTATACGGTGTTGTGTTCTTTTGTGTTATGGTTCTTGATGATTCAAATGCTTTTGATATGTGAATGATGAAGTGAAAGATGCTTATGAATTGATTAAGAGAATAATCAAATGATGAATTGATAGTTGATTGTGATAAGCTAAGAAAAGTTTTAAATATTGCTTCACACTGATTCACTCCCCTCTCAGTGTCTAACAGTTTCAGGGTAACCAGTTTGGAGGAAGTGTGGATCTAGTTTGACTCCACTCAATCTCCAACAATCTCCAATAACATAGTCCCTCAGCATCCCACTACGAAGTTTTTGAGCAAATCTTTCGCGGCAACAAGCTCTTTCTCCATCTCTTTCTCTTCTTAAAAGATCATATTATCCCTTGGTTACTTTCCTTGCTTTTGTAGATCTATCATGTTTAAAGTTAAAATCTTTCTTTAGATCTCGTTTGCAAGTTCTTAAATCTTAGATCTAAAATGCTTTGAAGTTTTATGTTTTCAAGAGTAGATTTAGCATAGAAAAGTTTAATTTTTTACAAAGCATTTTAAGTGAAATTTATAGTTTGCATAAAGTAAATTTTCCTTTAAAGTCTAAAGATAAATGTAGCATAAAGTGCACATCGTATTAACTGCCCAAAAGGCAAGCCAAGATCCCAAGGAAAGCTTTGTTAAATTTTTGCATTTTTACATAGTTTTAACTTAGATTTTTTTTTTACGAATTTTTTGCATTGTCCAAAAACACTTTGCACATTTAAACTAATATTGCTTGCTGGTTTTTAGCAGGTCCATTAAAAAAGAGAAGGAAACTCTGCTCGAAAACATAATTTTTGGACATCCGGAGCTTCCTAGAAGTTCCCTACTCAGCTGGGCTTCTTTTCTCAATGTGTTGTAAGCCTTTGGATCCCATATAACAAGGACCAAAGAGCATTTCTTCTAAGCATTGTAACCGAGTAATAAAAAAGATCTAGAGTAGGCTCTTTCGAGCCCACTCCCCATTACCCCAGGGGGGATCGACGTTGTTTTTCCCTTTTTTGGCATTTTTTTTTTCTAATTCTTGCTTTAGTTTAGTTTTATTCATTCATATGCAAGTAGTGTACTTTGTTTTACATTGCAAATTGTTTACATCTTTGAAGTTTTCAAAGTAAACTTTCTACTCACCCCACGATTTCTCGAGTGACCCGAAAGGGGAAAGAGATTCGTGGTAGGATAATTAGATAACCGTGTTTTCTTTTTGTTCAACTCTTTTTTTTCTAATTTCAAGAACTTAAAACACTCATAAAATCAACCCCTCCTTGCTTTCTTGATTGCGGTTCACTTGAACCGAAAGAGATCCTTGGAGGTTCATTTTTTCTTCTTTTAAAAGAGAACCTTTAATAAATCTTTAAGATCCTTTAGACTCCGTTGTGTATGCTGTGCATCGTTGCGGTTCGTCTGATCAGTCGGCTGCATCAAAAGCAACGTGGGTGGCTAGATTAATTAAGTCTTCACGCCTTGAATTAATCTCCCAGGCGAAAATCCAACTTCTCGAATTAATTCGTTGCGGTGGCAAAATCCACAAAGGAAGCGAGAACAATTGGGTAGCGACCTCGGAACACCGTTAGGCTACACCCTTGTTGGAGTAGTGTTGAACACGTCTCAAAGACTCCAACTTGTTAATTTTTCTAAGTAGCATCGAGAGCCCTTCTCCTAGGAGAATGGGACCACCTGGTCTGGGACCATGGTGAAGACTCAACCCAGTGTTGAGTGACCATTCTGTTGAATGGTAGATATCTGGTCTGGGACCATGATATAGACCCAGCTCTGCCCTGGGTAGACTCAACCTTGTGTTGAGTAGACATCTGGTCCGGGACCACGATGTAGACCAGTCTGGGACTGGTAGACTCAACTTAGTTCTGAGTAGCCATTCTCTTGGAGAATGAAGACACTGTAAGCCCTAGACTAGGTCTGGGCATGTGTGTGGCACTTTGACCCTTGATCTATGGGCTTGGTGTGCTTCTCCAAGGATTAACTACCCTTGGTTAAGTTACCCTAGTACCGGATCTAGGTGTTACATAGTGTGTGAGATAAAAGCATTAATAACTCTCTTGGTTTATGATGTACTTTTGAAATAAAAAAGGACCACAGGTAATGACCATAGGGGCACTTGGAAAAAGGCCAAAGTCAAAAGTCAAAATAAATAAAGACTTTTTGACCACAGGAAAATGACCACAAGTGAAAGTCAAATAAATAAGGACTTCTTATAAAAGTCAAAGGAAAAATAAAAGGACCTTTTTGGTAAAAGTGAAAGTGAAATTAGGAAAAGATTAAAAATATTATTATTTTTATCTTTCCTAATCTTGTCCACTTACAGTTGAACAAAGGCTATAAAAGAAGATCAAGTCTTCTCATTTTACATACAAGTTTTGATCTAACAGGTGAAGCTGCTATTTCTATTGAAGAAGTGTTTTGCCTCAGATAGGGTTTTAAGCTTCAGCAAGCTTTTGACAGTCATCTTTAGCTTCAACATTTTAACTTTTCCAGGCAGCTCACACTCTCTCTCTCTCCTCACAGGCTGCATGTCTTTTCTCTCTTTTTCAGGCTGAGTATTATTTTTGGGCAGCCGAGTCTTTGGGCATCCCTACTCTCTTTTCGGGGCAGCATTTTACGGCACGACCCTTTCTCCTTTCAGCGCACGAGCTCACCCTAGGCACCTTGGGAAACCTCTCTCAGGCATACTTGTGAGGGTTTGGCCCACGGGTAGCCTAGGGCAGGCCCTAACAGGGCTGTTGTGGCCACGACAGAGGAAGGAGAGGACGGGCAGCAGCAGGGCAGGGAGCAGACCGTGGGTAGCAAGAAAAATGCAGGTCGAGCAGGGAAAAAGACAGGCCGGGCAGGGAGAAGGTCAGATCGGGCAGAAAAAGGTAAGCCGAGCAGTTTTGACCAGATCCATACAGATCCGTACGGATCCGTACAACTGTACGATAGAAGGGTACAGACTGTCAGATCTGACTTGGGTAGCCTATGTCAGTTTCGGCAGGAGAGAGAAAATCTCAGGTTTTCTAAAAAGCCCTAAATTTGTAATTTTTGCAAATTCTAGAAATTGTGGGTAAAATTATCAGTCTGATTTTTACTGATAATTTACAGTACTGTGGGTAAATTCCAGATTTGGAATTGAGGAACTTTTTGAAGAATTTTCTGAGTCATCTCATTTATGAGATGAGCTATTAATGCTTTTGGGGTTTTTGTCCTTTGAAGGTTTCCCCAGTGAAAAAAATATTGTGTCCATGTGTGCTAATGTGATGAATGTGTTTTCACTACATTGTTGATTTGTTTAAGTAGATCTGCAAGTTTTTAAAGTTTATGCTAATGCTAAAATTCAACAGAACCAGCCCACATTTCCTTGCAGGGAGCCGCATCAGATAATGACTTTGGACATACTCCTCGTACCTTCGGGTATATTTGGAGTCCCATTTTCCTTTAATTTAATCAACTCATCCCATATTTAATCTAAAATTTGACCAAGAGCACTTACAACATTTCTTTCAGCAATACAACAACATTTTCATTTGTAGACTCCATTATTGGCACTGGTTTCTTTTTACTTGATATCATCATATGTTTCCACATGCTTTGCTTATCATATATTGATCTTTATGCTGTTGTGGTTTACTTAATTTTGCAATATCTTGTGTCAAATTTGGTTTATCAAACTCCTAAATAACTCATTCATCACCATCAACACTAAGCTTTAATAGCCTTAGCAATTTAATAGGTTCTACCCCCCTTGGCTTCGATTAGGAGTTGGCCTAAACGGAGGAGTCAAGAACAAGGTGATAGCCTTGACTCGAGACTTACCCCCAAGGACACACCAAGTGGCTTGAAGATTTCTGCCACGCCCCCCAGGTGTGTGAAAGGCGGCAACAACGCCTTCTCTCCTTGGCCTTATTTCCTCAGAGGAAGCTATCCTTCACGTCAAGCCTTCTTGCTGCTTTGAGGAAGACGTTGAGGGATTTTACAACATTCTTGGGGTTAGATGGGGTATAACGCCCTCCCTCCAGCTCACTGCAGCCTTTTGTTCAGAGTGATTCACTTGTTTTAGCAAATTTTTGACGCCTAGTGAAAAATAACCCAGGTAGCCTACCTTGAGCCTACATTATGGCTATATTTTATTATTATTTTGTTTTAATTTTAAATTGACATTTTATAATTTCAAATTGACGTTTCAAAGGCATGTCGACCTGGATATTTTTGTAAAAAATGAGTGTGAGATCATATATTTAGATCTCCTCACTTCATTTTAACATTAGACTCATGGGATAAAAAAACATTATGCATTTGTTCTACCCTTCTTAGGGCTCTTTGGAGAGATGCGCCCCTCTTGATAGAAGATTTTTTTGGGTTATGCAAGCTTTTTCTTGGTGTTCTTTGGTGAAATTCTCTTGTAAGGTGATGCTTGGATTTGTTGGTTAAACACTAGCACATGGAGGTTTGGTTTCTTATCTCCGTGTTTGAATGTTGGTAGATGATGCATGTTCATGACTAAATGGTAGCCTTAAGTGCTGCATTTCTTCTAGAATAGGCCATTTCCAGCCTTTTTAAATTTTGTCACTTTTGCAAGAAGAGGCATGTCTTCTTGTAAGAGACCTTTAGGATTTTGCCTTAGTTTTCTAGGATAGTTGTCTAACTTAGGATCTCTTTCTCACTAGGTAAGCCATCCTCCCTAGATGCCCTAGGTTGGGTATGGCTTTTGCTAGGGTTGCTTTCCTTTATCTTTACATCTTTTCATTTTCAAAACCTAGTTTCTAGGGTTAGTTCTAGGTTTGCAAAATTTATAAAATTTCTTAAATATCAAATATTTGGCCAATTTAGTGCCTCCCAAAAATTTTGGGCCCTAAGATTCTGCAGCCTAAATTTTTGGGCCCTAAAATCACGCGTCCTAAATACTGATTTGTGTCTACTGCTGCATACTATTTGTGATACTGCTGCTAATGAGTACATGCAACTTGCTTTCAGACTTGATGCAATAATATGGTAAATGCATGGTTATGCACACATTATTGTTACTTATGCTTAGTCTGTAATGAATCTCTAAACAACTACTGTTGTTATAAATACTTGCATTAATGATTGATACTTATACTGCTATACATATTGTTTGGTAAATCACTTGTACTTTGTTAACATCTACATATCGTACCATTTGCTTATCCTTGGAGGAACTTGCACAATTCATATGCATGCTCGTTTTAGATCTATTCCGCTTTTTGATTGACTCCATTAGGCACTGGTCACTAGCTTTAAACACATACAAGATATATTTGGTGTCTAATTGTTTTTTGAAGAGTTACATAGGGCTCTCCCCTAGGAGGTTTTGACTTCCGAAGAAGTTTGGAGAAGTGACTAAGGTGACAGTGGTCACTTTCTCCACATATGCTTGCCGCTGGCTTGGACTGCCATTTCAACCGGTAACAGTAAAGTGCATAATTTTGATGCCAAATGATGTTGGTAGGCATTGGGAACAGTTGGTGACAATTGGTGAATTGATCATTCTAGGATTATCTGGCTACCTTCCTCTATAAGCCAAATAACTAGGTTTCTTCTTGTGCATTCTAATTAGCCAGTATGCGTTCTTTTGAGATCTACCCGATCATGATGGCTTCCTCACAATCTAATTGACTGAGATGGTCTTTTATAATATTCTTGGTTCAATTTTTTATTACCATTTATAAGGGACAAATTGATGTGTCTTTGCGGTAACATAATATCAACTGGGTCAAAATGCTATGGGTCAAAATGCTATTCCCTCAAAGCATGCTTTCCCAACTCCTTGGTTATCCAGAAGAGCATCATTTTCTGGCCCTTTCCTAAAAATGCAGGAAATAACAATAATTAAGTGGGTTAAAACCATATAAGTAGATATCCTGGAGGAGTTGTTGGAATGTCATTTTTCTGGTGTTTGGATGCACTTCACTTGATATTGTCAGAGACCATTCTATGAAACACTTCTGTTTTTGCATTTTGAGCATTTTTCAGTCTGAGGATTTCATTTCTATGGCAGATTAATTAATATGCTTAGATATATCATATCTGAGTGTTTTTTTATCTATCAACTATTATGCTGATAATGCTGTTATGATAATAATGCTTGGTTCTCCTAATGATTTGGTAATATATACTATTTATTAGTGCGCTTATCTGATTATGCCAGATAAACCTATTTTTATTCAAATTTAGTGGACATGAGGTTGTGATGTTTCTATCGATCTGCAGTAGGAGACCGATCCAAAGTCTTAAATCTGTCTTGGAATTTCAAGAATATTCCATGGAAGCATATAATATATATTTTGGAAATGCAAGCTAGAAATATAATATGTAGGGTAGCTGCTTGGTGTATTTTTTTTTCTATTTTTTCAATTATTCGCTTTAAATTTACTAAGTTATCTTTATGAATGAAGTTGTAGGAAGGTATCACAATTTATCAAGGACAAGGCTTATGAACATCGAGTCTTACCAATACCTTAATGCTTCAAGATTCTGGTGCCAGCTGAATTCAAAACTGCAAGACTTGGCGCAATATGTTTGTCACTCACCTGGTAAGAATTTGCAGTATTATGCTTAACAAGTTAGTGTGTGTATATATATATGATCTTCAGTGAAGACTAGAGGCTGTTTTAATATTTTGTAGGAGAAAAGTACTTGCTGGCATGCTTGATGTATTGTCCTTAGAAGGATTGGATTGCCGCATTATCTCATTAGAGCCATGGCCAAAATCAATTCAAACAAAACCCATGTAGTGTGTGATAATCTCAAGACTCACATGCTTAATGATGGAAAATTCAAAAACTACTCTTGAAATTACATGCCAGGGTTGGCAATTACAGGCCATTATACAACACAGTGGCACACGAGTCAGAAAGTTTGACTATGACTATGTACTTTTTACATAGATGCAAGGGGGCAGATGCTCACAAACAGATGATAGGTACACATTGTGCTTACTAATTCATCTGTCAATGAAGATGGAAATTTCATCATTCTCTATGTGGGTGAGTGGTAAGTTTCAACTCTCAAGATTCATACTTAGGGAGACTCTAATAGTGGTGACATTCCGACATAGGTTTTTACTTTTTTGGTGGGGACAATGAAGAAGAGAGTTAGGATTCCTGAACTAACTTATCAATGAAGTGAGATGGAAATAATGAGAAACAAGTGATTTATAATAAGCTCATGGTTAAGCACCAAGTTGAATGGCCTAGAAGAGCATTGAGGATCATGGAACGACATAGAAGGGAAACATAATATTACAATTTACAAATACATATGTATAGATAATATGGATTCTCCAGTAGGCAGTCTTATAATCTTGGAAGAGTAATAATGACGTCTGTATCTAGATTTATTTTTCTTTTTGTAAATACTAAATATTAAATATAGTGAATTGGCTAGTGGCAGTGGGGGTTGGATAACAGTTAGCCACTGAACAACCTAACAGATGTACATGTCACCTAGTTAAGCTGAGTTGACTTTTAATAAAAATAAAAAAACTAAAATAAGGTTTAATTATTCCCATGATGTCTGCTAACTAAGGTTATTTTCATGCTATGCTAGTAAAGCAATGGGGGTTAACCATGCACTCTAATAAAGAAGATCCTAGAGTCTAGAGTCTAGACAAATATTAAATGATATTAAGGAAAAGAGGGATAGATAGGGTTTAAGAGGTGAGGAGAGTACAGATGCAAGAATGACAGCTGAGAGGAGAGAATGATAGAGAATCCAATATATAGAAGAGGAGTCAATGCATGATAGAGAAAAGGAAGAAGCTACACTGCCAACTAATTGTGTCAAGTAGTATTTGGAGTCTGGAAAAGTACGAGTATGCATTGAATAGGAGTGTCTAACCAAGACTTGCCTAAGTACAACACTAAATGTAGCTGGAATCTGGATAATGGTAAACAACTGAAATGCAGTATAATGTGAAAATGGTGTGTAAATGTAATGGCTAAGTGAAAAGTATGTCTAAGTAATGTGTTTTAAAGCTACTGTCCAGTTTTTTCCTTTCAGACACAAAATGTTGTAGCATTCTTTATACACATCTCCAATAGATAAGGGGAGTGTTCCATTATACGAGGATCATAAGATCATTGCCTGATTATGTGGGAGTACTCGTGCTGATTCATTATCAGGTGCCACTGTTGTGCTTTTGGAGTTTTTTGAAAACCAGAGAGGTATCATATATTGAGGAGGCTAGGTGGAATAGAGAGATATGCCAATGTGGGCAAAACATTAGGCAGGGTAGTGAAGATTGATGCAATAGATTAGTGATTGAAAGTTGAAACTGTAGTTGATGGAAGCTCACTAGTTGCCATCAGATTGATGGTTATTGACATCTCATGATAACAATGGCTGCATTAAAAGAACAGCAGAGTTGTTTCTGTTTAAGAAATATCTGAAGTTCCATGTTGCTTAGGTTTACCACATTGCTTTTTCTATGTATTTAGTCAGAATAATCACACTGAAGCTAGATTTACTACATTGCTTCTTCCACTTGTTGTCAATAATGTGAATGCATGTACTGTTTCAGGTTGCAAGTTGCCATTGGGGACTCTTTTTGGATTCTCAATTGCATCAGGTGTTCTGAGCTCTCTGCCCGAATATGCCTTAGCTGAGAGAGGTCAGAATTATAAATAAAACTCGTTCCTTTTTTCACAGAGTCATGCTTTCTGATCTCCCTTGTTGTTAAACTTGTATGTGCTAAGTTGGTACTAGAAGTACGTAATGCTGTCGTGTTGCTTCTAAATGGGAAAGAGGAAATACTGGTTTTGTCTCAGATCAGCCGGCAAAAGCATTGGACCAGAGTCACCAGATTAGCAGTGCAGGAAAGTGGGATGAAGGTCAATCTAAGATTCTTTCATGGGCAAGAAAGCTTTGGATCCCTATGCTACTAGTGATGACAGTGGTTATGGGGTGGAATTATCCCGTGTCTCTTGCAGTTAATATTGTATTTCTTCTTTTGAGCACAAAGCCAACACCTTCTTCTATTTACCTTTGGGTTGAAGAGGTTTTCACTCAATACCTTTACTATTCCATTATCTGTTGGCTTAAAGAATTTGATGTTCTTGAATTTATTTGGAAATTCTATTTCATTGATATTTCAAAAAATTATTGAAAGTTTGATATTTGGGAGAGGCCATTCAATAAATTATAAAACAACAGTCAGATTTTGCCTTCTGTTTATAATTGCGGGCTTGGTTTATCTGTTAAAACTGTCTTTCACATGTTCATATCTTTTCTTTCATATTTGTCACAACAATTATTTGCTTGCATTGCATTAATTTATATGATCAAACCATGATACATAAATATTGAAGTTAGAGAAGTGCATCAAATATTTGGTTTTCATTTTAGAAGATTGAAAGTAGAATTTCTTTTCTAGGTTAAAATATTCAAGAGTGTTGTTTTATGGAATGCTGGGATAGTTTCCATGGCCTCACTTTGTATTAGTATTCTTGGAAACAATTAATGGTGGATATAGTTTTTTTTTGTTGGCAAGAGAACCCCTGTCCTGCAGGGTTAGCCTGAGGTCTGAGAAACCACAACCCAGGGGTATCTAAGCCATCAAAATCACCTGGGGATTGCAATTGGCCTGGACCGCACCAACCCTTAACCTGGCTGGATTTTAGGTGTCTCCTCCCATTAGTGCGGAGTTTCAAACCCTGGACCGCCCAATAAATGGAATCCCTCGAAACCAATCGCGCTTGTGAGACTTAACATAATGGTGGATATAGTTGTCTGCAATGTTCAAATATATTATATTGGATTTTTGATTAAATATTATCCCAGATGCTCTGTACATCATAATAAAAAGATACAGAAGAAAGAGAAAAAAGTGATAAAGTTGTGTTCTTTTGGATATTTTTAGCTTGTTCCTCTTGGATGTTGGTTTCCTAATGACAAAATGGCTCTTTCTTCTATGAATAGGTATTGTAAAGGTTGCTTCCTAGCAGAATTTGTTCTCACCACTTTATAGCAGAGTGGCCATCCTTGGTTATTTTTTATCTTGTAATGTACCCATACCCTGCTTTTGCAGATTGTGTTATAGTTTTCTTGTGAACAAGAAGATTGGACTCTTGACAGGAAATTATGCTTATCACGCTTGGAAAATTCATTGTGGAAAGGTTATAGAGAACATACAATAGAATTAATTTCTCTTCTTATTCGTTGGTCATCCTTAATGCAAATGGAAGAAGACATAATCATGCTCTGAAGATACCATGCTGGTATATTCTTATCTGTAGCTTGAAAGTATGCCTCACTTATGATTGGTTGAGTACAACGTCAACATTGATAACATAACTAGACATGGGTAGTGTTGCCGCCTTTCACACACCTGCGGGGGACGTGGCAGAAATCTTCAAGCCACTCGGTGTGTCCTTGGGGGCAAGTCTCGAGTCAAGGTTGTCACCTTGTTCTTGACTCCACCGTTTAGGTCAACTCCTAACGAAGCCAAGGGGGATAGACCCTATTAGTTGCTAAGGCTGTTAAGGCTTAGTGTAATGATGATGAATGAGTTATTTAGGAGTTTGATAAACAAAAATAACGCAAGATATTGCAACGGAATTAAAACACAACATAAAGATCTGTTAGGACATATATAGTAGCCAGGCTACCATATTCTATTTTTTTAGATTTCAGTACACTGTTCAGCCAGTTCCGCTACATATGAGATACTGAGATGAGCACCTATGATGGATCATGATTTGATTGATGGATTATATTACTATCCCATGCCATGCCCGAGTCTCAGGACACTCAGATTTGAGGACTGATGTAGTCATTTTAGCCATTTGCAGAGCAATTAATAGTGCCCAGAGTTGTATCAGTGCTTTATCATTGGACAAATGTTGGTTCAGATGGATTATTTACATGTTTATGACTCGGCTTGTATTATCCTGTGTTATGGTTATCATTGTTCTTATACTCATTCTTGTGACATGTATTAGCACTTAGTGTCATGATCTGGCGATCATATAAATATGTGGACTTGGATGTATTGTTATTATGTATTGATGTCCCTACTCAGACCTAGAAGTTCTTGATCTATACTCATTGGTTTTACCCTCCTTAGGGAGAATAGAGGTAGTCATTCTCACCATACTTTGGCTTGCTAGTGTTGGTTTCATTATTCATTGTCTTCACCCATCCATTACATTCCAGTTATGTTTCTTACTCGACCTACTATTTTGACTTGTGGCATGGATGACCTTTCCCCACTAGAGCCTCTATGATTGGATAAGCTTCCCTGTTTATTTGTGTTTCAGCTCTGAGTTACCTAGGTTGTGTTGGCTAAACCTGAAACAAGTAGCGCTGCCATCAATACAATGTATTTGGAAATGAATCTCTTATGAAAAAAGCCCATTCATGAAAAGTAGTGTTTTTAAACATACATGAATGCAAGGCAAGCCTAATGAAATTGGCTTTGAAGTACAATGAAATGAATATCTTGGAACATTCATGAAAAGTAGTGTTTTTCAACATACATGAATGCATAAAGCCTAAAATAGTAAAAAATCCGTGAAATAAATACACGAACCAAGGCTATGAAAAATCAAAGGCCCAAAAAGCAATGGTTCCTAAAGTTATATCTAAGGATTGCTCGCCTCACTTGTATTGGTATGGATTGTGAGCATTTGTCAAGGTGAATAAGCACCTCTGAAGTAACTCACCCATTTGTGAGACATTGCCATCCCTTGTGTTGTTGCTTGTCTGTCATATGCTAGAGTGAGTATTCCCTTTCCATATCTGAAGTGTCACAATGTCGAGTTGGTGGTCATCCTTTGCCCTAGCCTTCTGAATTTTTAGCCTTCACCCTTCACTAGCAAATTGATTACAACTATGAAGTGAGTATGATCTTGAAAGTTTGGACTGAGTTATAGTTAATAAATGTAAACCTTATATATTTGGTTGATAGATCGTCAGTGAAATGATTGCTACTTGTTATGATTATTACTTGAATGATTTGTAGAGCATGTCTTGATCTTTGAACCCTTGCAGCGGATGGGTGACAACCTGGGTTATATTATATGGTCATTTACAAATTATTTTTTGTCTATCTGGGTATATTGGATATTGTAGATGCTCATCCAGATACCTATAAAGTGTATGAGTATACACCTTAGATGGATTTGGACTCGCTGAGTCCAGTGAGATAGATTGTTTTCAGTTCTAGGCACTTGCAAAGATGATTTGGCTCAGTTTACCCTTCTGGTACAGTTTTACCATATTGGATGGCCTATTTGAGCAAGGAGATATTTTTCTTAGATCTCCTAGGGCGCTGTATGAGGCATGGGGGGTCCAGCCACATGTTTGTACCATATTACCCCCCTCCCAGTGAGCCCAATTGGCTCAGTTGGATAATGCAGGCACCCTAGGAGGCAGTTTTTGGCATGTCACGTTTCTCGAGGCAGATAAAAAATAATTAAAATGGCTACTGAAGAATTCGATTTGGGCTACTGAGGCAAGGAAATGGCATGGGATGAGTTCTGATGATGAGGGTGATGTCTTCCATTTCTTCTCCAGCAGTTGCAGCACTTGGATGGGCCCACATCTATTTTTCGGGCATATTATATTATTTTATGGAGCTTTTGGAGGCTCACGATTTCCTCAGAGAGGCACTATTTTGCAGTTTAAAAATTAGATTACTTTTTATTGTGCCATGGAGAGGGCCCACATCTATTTTTCGGGCATATTATATTATTTTCTGGAGCTTTTGGAGGCTCACGATTTCCTCAGAGAGGCACTATTTTGCAGTTTAAAAATTATATTACTTTTTATTGTGCCATGGAGACACCTTAGGGGAGTTAACACTCTCTGGCCCCACCATGTGTTTCATTTATTTTTATTTAGTGGGATCCTCTCTCCTAGGGTGATTTAGTCCATTTTTATATTATATTATTGTATTGTTCCATGTACTTTATGTCGACCTCATCTCAACCGTTGTTTAGAACTTTTGGATCTTTTAATCTTAGCCACCCATTTGAAAAGTGGTTAGTATTTTGGTTCTCTCATTCCTATTTAAAGGGGAGAGCTTCTCATTTGTAAGGGGTCTTTGGCTCTTGGATCTGGATAATAGAAAAACTTTTATTGTGGAAATTTTTTGGATCTCCTTTGCATCTGGTGTTCTTAGATGGTGATTGGAAAATCTTTTGCTTCGTAGCATTTGGGTATTTGATGTGAGATCTATATATTTTTTTGGGAAACATTGTCTTGTTTACAGGAGGGCGATTTCAACTTGGGCGTTTTTGTAGGGTTTCCTCAACTCGCTTGGCTTGGATGTGTTTTGTATCAGGGGGTTTTCATTAGCATCATTGTGATCTATGATTTCATCTTGCTATTTTTCTGTAGCATTTGCTTTTTTCTCATGATGCAGTAAATCTGATATGGTTGACGTTTGTTGTGCATGAGAGAGGGCGCAGTGGCTTCTTGGGGCAAAATGTTGGGCATAGAACTCACTCAAATCTTCTTAAATTGTTCAGGATAGCAGGGATCATCATTATCAAGGCATCTACAAGATTTTTCAGGTAAGATCTATAGGTTAGTGCTTCTCTTCTAGATCTCAATTGATTGGCATCTGCATATCCATTTTTATCTTAAAACCCTAAATATTAAAAACCAAAAGATATTATAGATCAAACTGCTTGATCTTGGGGCAAACCATTTCTAGGTTTTGTAGATCGGGTCCAACCCTAAGTGGGTCTTCCTCAACGCTGAGCTAAAAGTGACTCCATTACCCTAGATTTGAAGAACATTGATCTTCAAACCCTAGCACTACCTTCCATGTTACCTCTTTTTCTCATGATATGATCTTTTCCGACAAAACTACTTTTGGGTTTGTAGATCAGGTCCAACCCCAGGTGGGTCTTCTTTAGCGTTGGGCTAAAAGTGACTCCATTGGCCTAGATCCCAAGGCACTGATCCCTGCTGTTGCCTTTTCCTCTTGCGTTTTGACTCTTTCCTTATGGTTCGGGTGCTTTGCCACTGTAATACCTTCTTGCGAGTCTATCCCTCGGTACTAGATAGCCCCAAACTTGTTCTTACCTTCTCTGCATTGGTTATGTTTCCCAAGGCAGTGGATATCTTCACCTTTTGCTAGTACCTTAACCCCAGATCTAGTATTTGCCTCATAGGTCATTTGTATCCTAACTTGGATCAAATCTCATATCTCCTAAACCCTGATCCAAAGCCTTGGTTCATCTAGTGACGTCATCCATAGATCTAGGGTTTCCATCACCTTACACCTTACGTACCTTAAGTCCATTTGATCTGATCTGGTGTCTAGGTCTGATCTCTCCTGTTGGGAGTAGATCTGGGTCTCCCCCATTGATTTTCTTGGGCTAAGACAACAAAAAGTGAAGACTGCCTTGATTGGTGTGACAACCATCCATTTGGGAGTCGAGGCAATCTTGGTTCCACCTCCTTAGTTGCTTGTCCCTCTCCCATCCATTCTGGATCCATCTCACATAGGCAACTATAATGTTGGTGATAACAAGATCAATATATGATATATAAAACATGTGGAAACAGATGATTATATCAAGTAAAGAACCATTGCCAAGATGGAGTCCACAGATAAAAGTGTTGTTGTATTGCTGAAAGAAAATGTTGCAAGTGCTCTTGGTCAAATTTTCGATTAATGTGGGGATGAGTTGATTAACTTAAGGGAAAAGGGAACTCCAAATATACCCGAAGGTACGAGGAGTATGTCCAAAACCTTTATCCGATGCGGCTCCCCGCAAGGAATATGTGGGCTGGTTGGAGTCTCTGAGACGTGTTCGACACTACACCAACAAGGGTGTAGCCTAATGGTGTTTCGAGGTCATTGCCTAGTTCTTGCTTCCTTTGTGGATTTTGCCACCGCAACGGATCAAATCGAGGCGTTGGATTTTCATCCAGGGAGGTTAATTTTATATGTGAAAACTAATTAATCTAGTCACCCACCTTGCTTTTGATGCATCCAACTGTTCAGTCGAACCGCAACCATGCAGAGCATACACAGAGTCTAAGTAATTTTTAAGGATTTTATGATTTGTTTCGTTTGTTAGAAAGGAAAAATGTGACCTCCAAGAGTCTCTTTCGGTTCAAGTGAACCTCAATCGAGAAAGCAAGGAGGGGTAGATTTTATCAATGTTTTTTGCTTTTGAATTTAGAATTAAAGTGCAAGAAAGAAAAAAGGGTTATTTAATTAGTCTACCACGAATCTCTTTCCACTTTTGGGTCACTCAGGAAATTGTGGGGTAAGTAGTAGTATTACTTTGAAAAACTGAAAGATGTAAACAATTTTGCAATATCAAACAAAGTACACTACTTGCAGATGAATGAATAAAACTAAACTAAAGCAAAATATAGAAAAAAACAGAAATGCAAAAAAAAGAAAACTGACGCGGATCCCCCAAGGGGGATGGGGAGTGGGCTCGAAATAGCCTACTCGGGTTGCTTTTTATTATACTCGGTTACAATCTTGATAGAAAATACCACTTGGTTCTTATACAGGATGAACCCAAGGGTTTACAAAACAATCCAAAAGTGAACACGAAAGATGGGGAAACCCTTGGGGGTCTCCGGATGGCCCAAAAATCGATTTTTCAGACAACACTTCCTCCTCTTTGGACGGATCTTCTAAAAAACCAACAAGCTTTTATTAGTATAAAGTGCCCATAAACAATTTAAAAGTGTTTTTGGACAACACAAAAAAATGTGAAAAAAAATCAAAGTTAAAACTAGTTAAAAAGTGCAAAAATTTAACCAAGGAAAACAAGCTTTCATTTAGATTTTGGCTTGCTTTTAAGGGTACCCAATATGATGTGCACTTAGATGCAAGATTTATCTTTAAAAAGGAAAGACTATTTAGTATTTACTTTAAACAAGCTTTAGATTTGACTTAGAACCGCTTGTAAAAAATGATAGACTTTATATTGCTAGGACTTTTAGGACATGGATCTTTTCTTAAATGAAACTAAATCTATGCATGCAACTCCTATATATTCAAATCTAGAAAAAGTACTAGCTTTAAAACAATAGATCTAAAATATAAGAGCCAAGTAACCAATGAATTATTGATAAAAAAAGGAGAAAGAGTGAAAGAGGTGGCTTGATGCCCGAATGATCAACTGTGGAGCTTTTTGGTGGAATGTCGAGGGACTATGCCTTTGAGAAAGTTTGGAGAAATTGAAGAGGCAAATTAGATCAATGCCCTCTCCAAGCTAGGAAGCTGCAATTAATCCAATGGCTTGCCAAGCTGCTTGTGAGATCCGGTTAATACATAAACAACGAGATGAAAACAACATGCATATAATCTTATAAAACATGTTAGATCTAAACCTCTAGGCATGCATAAAAGAAAAGTAAGTAGCCAATAAACTTATTAACTAAACTCATTTCCTACCAAGATCATAATAAACTTATTAACAATCTTTTAGCACTGGATTCACAATATCAAAATACGCAAGTTATGAACACAGATACAGGTTACCTTAGTGAAACATGGCAATGCTCATCCACACAAAATAACATGACACCATCTTGCCTCCAAAGCTTTCTTTTATTCTAAGCAACAAAAATAATTACAGTATTACAACAACAAACCAATTCTCTATCCAACTCAAACTAGCTTGGAAGAGAGAATGGCTGCTTTATTTATAGCCAGAGCAAGCCCGTGGGGGGGCTACCTACACTGAAGATAGACTCAAAGTGTATCTGAGTTGAGCTGAGTCCCACTAAGTTGAACTGAGTCAATCTGGAGTTGAAGTGAAGAGGAACTGACCTAACCAATGTTTAAAGCAAAACCAAGCTTCAAAGTGAGGGGGAGGGGTCCACCCAACATCCATTCGCTAGCCTTACACATGCTAGCGTGAAGGCTCACGTCACCCTCCTACTCCTCACGTGAGCTTCATGGTAAACCAAAGTTTTAAGTTGAAGTTTAATATAAACTCAAGTTGAAAGGGGATCGTGAGCCTTAGGTGGACCCATGCCATGTCACCCATTCAAATATATTTTAATTTGACTTTGATTTTTTTACTTTCCAAAGTTTGACCATGGTGCCAAATTGATGTAATTTAGCATTAAAATGCCATTCTGATGTATTTTTAGCTAAATAATGCTCCATGGGGTGTTTCGGTCGCTCAAGTGATATGAAAAGTGGTCCTTGGGGTAAAGAGGACGCTCTGAGTGTGAAAACGAGTGTACCCACGCAAAAAATGGACTCCGTATCTGACTTCTATTACATTTTGAAGTTTTTTATTTAAACTATTAAAAAATGGCTTAAAAACGAAAAAACAATTATTTTCTCGGAAACAGACGAAACTCTAGGGGGCCCTAGTACATGTCCATACGACTCAACTCGAATGCCTAGCATGTTGAAAAAAACTAACACGAAGGCTCTAATAACCTCTTAAGGCTTAACCACCTAGACGACTACCCCAACTTTGGAAGTGTGAGTGAAAAACTCAGAAATTGTTAGTCGTTTGTTCAACAACCAATAATAACCAAGGGAAAAAACACTCTGGGCTAGTCGGCTTGATGCTCAAGTCTGGGAAGCCGAGCCTTTTATAAAAAAATATCATGCTAGGACATTTTTTACAATTTCCCCGAAGGGGTATGAACACGTGTTACAGAAATTTAAAAAGCTTTTCCCAGAAGAAGCCTGAATGACTTCTGAACTTTGAAGAATGGACAATGATGTTTGTTCGTCTCATTCGGCTTGCTTGAAAAAACCACTAAGTACAACATAAGTGGTAACATCTGGCTCCAACTATGAGACGTGTACTCGATCTGGTCTTAAGGCAAGGAGAGGATAAGAGCATAGTTTTAAATATCGGAATCGGACTCGGAATCGGTCGAGGGTCAACTCGGAATCGGAATCGGAATCGGTAATGAATCGGTCATAAATCGGCCGATTTGAATTTAATGAATCGGTTTGCTAAAAAATACATCAAATACTAAAATTTTAAAGGAAAACAACATTTTCAAGATTATAATCCATGATTCCAAGGCATTGAAGACAAATTAACCAATGCCATTTCCAATTTCCAATTGAGAATTTACATGCAATCTGCCAAGAGACTGTAGCAATATTGGCTGTGAAATGATGAAGGCATTTGTCCCTTGGCCACAATGAAGCTTTCTGAAGGTTGATTTTGTTGAGATGAGCAACAGAATCTAAGACTCTGAAGGCATTTAGTTTAATTAACTAACACAAGGTTTGAAATAGATGTGTATAAGTGTAAAATCTGTGTATTTCAGTCATTATGACAACAGTAGTATGATTTATACCAACAATAAGTATCAGATTCAGTAGTATTATTTGCATCATCAACCCAACAACAATAGCATAAATAAGTATTTACTATAGTGCATGTGACAAGGCATTTACCCCAACGATTGCATACTGTATGTGTATTTTATGTGCAGACTGTGCATATTTAATAAATGCAGCAATACAGTGATGTTTCAGTGCTTTACATTAAGGCAAAACATGCGCACACAGTAACTAGTTAACCATTTGTCACTTCGTTGTGTTTAGGGACAAGGATTGAAGCAAGGTCGTGAAGGAATGCACCTGGCCAATCACTAAGCCACCAGCATTATTACTATCTCCTGTTTGTTTTAGGCCTTTCCAAACCGGACCGGTCAGGTTCGAAACCGGTCGGTTGGACCGGTTAGATACCGAACCGGACCGGTTTGGTACAGCATTATTACTATCTCCTGTTTGTTTTAGGCCTTTCCAAACCGGACCGGTTAGGTTCGAAACCGGTCGGTTGGACCGGTTAGATACCGAACCGGACCGGTTTGGTACCAAACCGGTCGGTTCGGTATCTGACTGGTCCTCGATCCGGTTAACCAACCGGTTTGACCCGGTTTGGTTCCGAACCGGTGAACCGGCCGGTTCCGATTCCGGTTGGAACGATTTTTAAAACTATGGATAAGAGAACACCAGAATATCTGGTTTATATAACCTGTAAAAACATCTCAACTTGACAAGAAAACCTTAGTAGTACCAGCTTCATATGAAAACCAAACGAACCATTAAGTTGCTTTATTTAAACAAAACAAATGTAGCCAACTAATGAAATAAGAGTTTTATTATACCTAAGTACATAATGGAAATGCAGAAAGTAAATGCTCGCTTTTAAGGAGCTTATTTTTCCTACTCTAAGCATGATATAAAAAGGCTAGGTGTAATAAAAAATCCAATGTAGCCACCTAAGCATTTGATTAATATAACAAAGTTTTTTCTTGTCTTTGGTTACCAACCAAAACAAGAATATATTATTCAGAAAATGAAAAACTGCGTGATGATTCAGAAAAGGTAGGCTGGGTGGGAAATCATGAATAACGTCGTCAAACGTATTCCCAAACTGGCAGGTTCTTGTGCAGGATGCATCTATCCATGACTGGATATGACTAATATACAAATCAACATGATGAGGAAGAGTGACTATGCTATCATATTGATCATTAAGGCTTATCGAATGATAACTCATTGTATAAGCCCCAAGCTGCTCCAAATCATAAGAAAACTCTACATATGAAGAAGATGGTTGAGACTGATATTCCACTTATTGCATCACATCTGACTCTTCACTACACTGCTTCTCCATATCTTCACTATTGATACCCATATATGGATCTAATTGATCATGTGAAAATTCTGCATACTTCTCTGCCATACCAATCCTTCCCAAAGTCTCTAAATGAATGCTCTCTTCTATGGGCCTGTGATAGATCGGATTTTCATGAAAGCCCTCAACAAATTTTGATTCAACACTCCCCTCTCTAGATATATCATAAATGGGATTCTCCATAAATAACCAATAGTTATTATTAATATCTTTGTCAAATATGGGGAAGTCCCCATCAAATGCATCATGCTCCTGGTTATGTCCATCCTCATGTTCACAATAATCATCCTTAGAAAGACTAGTTTTGAAAATATTACAAGGAGTAAAATTTTCCAAAACCTCATCACTAAGTGGAGAACATAGAGGAGTTTCATTATATACCATACAGACTTCATCAAAATTTCCTTTATAAGTTTCTGTGATGGTTTCTTCTTGAGGTAGATCTAGAGTATAAATATTATCATCATCATTGACATAAACTTGAGCGCACTCCAAATCTTCAATTGCATCATGGGGTGGATTTTCATTAATATCTTCAATCAAGAGATCCTTATGTGCCTCTTCAAAGGGGTCGTTATGAATCTCTTTTTTAGCGTCAGGCTGTATTCTAGGGAGGAGGGCATCATATTTTTTAAGAAGTTGCTTAATCTCCATCGCTTCTCCTTCATACCAACGCAAGAGGAAACATTCGAAAAAATCAACCATGGAAACTATGGATTTTTCATGAAGGTCATTAAACCAATTCCCTACATCCCCTTTCAATGAAAATGAGAAAATGAACATTAGATCATCCTCATGCACCACATTAAAATCAGACACCGGCTTGAAGAAAGTAGAAATATGATGGGTGAGTGATTCACCATCATTTCCAAAAAACTTCGGGGCAACATTAAATAGTTTAGTATGGTCATAACAATCGTTAGGAAAACCACAAACATTTGAGAAGTCTATTGAGGGGCATGCATCGAGCAGGAGAGTACGAAGCCCTTCTTTACCCATAGTAGGGTTCAACTATTAAGATATGAAGTAACAATGGAGAACATCTAGTACTGAATTAGGAAAGTTGTCAAATAGTGAGCTTTAAAATTTACTGTGTCGCATGAGCTCATCTACACACAACAAATTTATGAGATACAAGGGTTTTATCCCTTAAATGGAGTCGCCATGTGAAAAGAAAAAATATGCATTTATAAATCTTTCACAACAATTATTTTTTTCTTTTCTTTGTAAACAATAAAAACTGAAAAAAGTCAATGGAGTTGCTCAATAAAATTTAAAGATCTACTCTAAGCATTCATCAAACAAAAAAAAAACAAAAAAGAAACAAAAAAGGAAGAAAACAAAAGTCGTACTCCGGGAATAAAAAGATTTACCCCGACAATGGTGCCAAAAAAATGTTATCGCCTTTCACACACCTGGGGGGGACGTGGCAGAAATCTTCAAGCCACTCGGTGTGTCCTTGGGGGAAAGTCTTGAGTCAAGACTGACACCTTGTTCTTGACTCCTCCGTTTAGGCCAACTCCTAACGAAGCCAAGGGGGGTAGACCCTATTAGTTTCGAAGGCTGTTAAAGATTAGTGTAATTACGATGAATGCATTATTTAGGAGTTTGATAAACAAACTAACAGAAGATATTGCAATGGAATTAAAACACAACAGCATAAAGATCAATATATGATATATAAAACATGTGGAGACGTGATTATATCAAGTAAAGAACCAGTGCCAAAATGGAGTCCACAGATAAAAGTGTTGTTGTTTGTTGAAAGAAAAATGTTGCAAGTGCTCTTGGTCAAATTTTAGATTAATGTGGGGATGAGTTGATTAACTTAAGGGAAAAGGGAACTCCAAATATACCTGAAGGTACAAGGAGTATGTCCAAAACCTTTATCCGATGCGGCTCCCCACAAAGAATATGTGGGATGGTTGGAGTCTCTGAGACGTGTTCAACACTACACCAACAAGGGTGTAGCCTAACGGTGTCTCAAGGTCACAGTTCAGTTGTTCCTGCTTCCTTTGTGGATTTTTCCACCGCAACAGATCAAATCGAGGTGTTGGATTTTCGCCTAGGGAGGTTAATTTTAGATGTGAAAACTAATTAATCTAGTCACCCACGTTGCTTTTGATGCAGCCAACTGTTTAGTCGAACAACAATGACGCAGAGCATACACATCGGAGTCTACGTAATTTTTAAGGACTTTATGATTTGTTTCGTTTGTTAAAAAGGAAAAATGTGACCTCTAAGAGTCTCTTTCGGTTCAAGTGAACCTCACTCGGGAAAGCAAGGAGAGGTAGATTTTATTAATGTTTTTTGCTTTTGAATTTAGAATTAAAGTGCAAGAAAGAAAAAAAGGGTTATTTAATTAGTCTACCACGAATCTCTTTCCCCTTTCGGGTCACTCGGGAAATCGTGAGGTAAGTAGTAGTATTATTTTGAAAAAATGAAAGATGTAAACAATTTTGCAATATCAAACAAAGTACACTACTTGCAGATGAATGAATAAAACTAAACTAAATCAAAATATAGAAAAAAACAGAAATGAAAAAAAAAGGAAAACCGACGCGGATACCCAAGGGGAGATGGGGAGTGGGCTCGAAAGAGCCTACTCGAGTTGCTTTCTATTATACTCGGTTACAATCTTGATAGAAAATACCACTTGGTTCTTATACAGGACGAACCCAAGAGCTTACAAAACAATCCAAAAGTGAACACGAAAGATGGGGAAACATCTGGGGGTCTCCGGATGGCCCAAAAATTGATTTTCGAACAACACTTCCTCCTCATTTTGGATGGACCTGCTAAAAAACAGAAAGCTTTTATTAGTATAAAGTGCCCAAAAACACTTTAAAAAGTGTTTTTGGACAACACATAAAAAATGTGAAAAAAAATCAAAGTTAAAACTAGGTAAAAAGTGCAAAAATTTAACCAAGGAAAGCAAGCTTTCTTTTTACGGCAGCCGATATGATATGTACTTAGATGCAAGATTTATCTTTAAAAAGGAAAGACTATTTAGTTTAAACAAGCTTTAGATTTGACTTAGAACCGTTTGTAAGAAATGAAAGACTTTTTATTGCTAGATCTAGTTTTTTAGAAAGAAAGGACTTGGATCTTTTCTTAAATGAAACTAAATCTATGCATGCAACTCCTATATATTCAGATCTAGAAAAGATACCAGCTTTAAAATAGTAGATCTAAAATATGAGAGCCAAGTAACCAATGAATTATTGATAAAAAAAGGAGAAAGAGTGAAAGAGGTGGTTTGGTGCCCGAATGATTAACCGTGGAGCTTTTCAGTGGAATGTCGAGGGACTATGCATTTGAAAAAGTTTGGAGAAAGTGAAGAAGCAAACTAGATCAACGCCCTCTCCAAGCTAGGAACCTGTAGTTAATCCAATGGCTTGCCAAGATGCTTGTGAGATCCGGTTAATACATTAACAAAGAGATTAAAACAACATGCATATAATCTAATAAAACATATTAGATCTAGATCTTTAGGCATGCGTAAAAGAAAAAGAAGTAGCCAATAAACTTATTAACTAAACTCCTTTCCTACCAAGATCATAATAAACTTATTAACAATCTTTTATCACTGGATTCACAATATCAAAATAAGCAAGTTATGAACACAGATACAGGGTACCTCAGTGAAACATGGCAATGCTCATCCACACAAAATAACATTACACCATCTTGCCTCCAAAGCTTTCTTTTATTCCAAGCAACAAAAATAATTACAGTATTACGACAGCAAACCAATTCTATATCCAATTCGAACTAGCTTGGAAGAGAGAATGATTGCTTTATTTATAGCCAGAGCAAGCCCCTGGGGGGCTACCTACACTGAAGATAGACTCGGAGTGTATCTGAGTTAAACTGAGTCCCACTAAGTTGAATTGAGTCAATCTGGAGTTGAAGTGAAGAGGAATTGACCTAACTCACCCAACACACCCACCAACCACCCCTCGCTTGCTCACCCTCACGCGTGAGCTCCATGGTTGACGTGAGGTAGGTGAAAGAGTTGTTTGACGTCACCCATCCTTCATACATGCTCTAGCTCCAAAGTTAAACCAAGGTTTAAAACAAAACCAAGCTTCAAAGTGAGTGGGGGGGGGTCCACCCACCATCCATTCGCTAGCCTTACACATGGTAGCGTGAAGGCTCACGTCAGCCTCCTACTCCTCACACAAGCTTCATGGTAAACCAAAGTTTTAAGTCAAAGTTTAATATAAACTCAAGTTGAAAGAGGATCGTGAGCCTTAGGGGGACCCATGCCATGTCACCCATTCAATTATATTTTAATTTGACTTTGATTTTTTTACTTTCCAAATTTTGACCATGGTGCGAAATTGATGTAATTTAGTATTAAAACACCATTTTGATGCATTTTTAGCTGAATAATGCTCCATGGGGTGTTTCGGTTGCCCGACTGAGATGAAAAATTGGTCCTTGGGGTAAGGAGGACGCTTTGAGTGTGAAAACGAGTGTCCCCATGCCAAAAACGGACTCTGTATCTGACTTTTATTACATTTTGAAGTTTTTTAATCAAACCATTAAATAAAAATGGCTTAAAAATGTTTTTCTTTTTATTTTCTCGGAAAGAGATAAAACTCTAGGGGGACCTATTACATGTCCATATGACTCAATTCGAATGCCTAGCATGTTAAACAAACTGACACGAAGGCTCTAATAACCTCCTAAGGCCTAACCACCAAGACGACTACCCCAACTTTGGAGGTGTGAATGAAAAACTTGGAAATTATTAGTCGTTTGTTCAACAACCAATAATAACCAAGGGAAAAAACACTCTGGGCTAGTCGGCTTGATGCTTAAGTCTGGGAAGTTGAGCCTTTTATAAAAAATTATCATGCTAGGACATTTTTTACAATTTCTGCAAGGGGTTATGAACATGTGTTACAAAATTTTTAAAAAAAGTTCCCAGAAGAAGCCTGAATGGCTTCTGAACTTTGAAGAATGGACAATAATGTTTGTTCGTCTCATCTGGCTCGCTTGAAAAAACCACCAAGTACAACTTAGGTGGTAACACGTAGCAAGCACCGATCTATCATATACTTGCATAGACACTAGATGTTGGTAGCCAGGTATATTTAATATTGATTGCAATGCATTCATTTTCAGTGCAAGTCTGGGCTACAACTCAATTTGGGGTTTATAACAGTGTCAACATATTTTTATGAATTTATATGCATATATGGGTTATGTAAACTTCGAGCAGTTTATTTACCAAAGTGACTAACAAAACTTAAGTAATTTGTGAACAAGATTACAATAGAAAGATCACACATCATAACAAAGAAGATGAATGTACTTATGTCCAATAAAAGTAGTGTTGCTGCCTTTCACACACCTGGTTGGAAATGTGGCAGAAATCTTCAAGCCACACGGAGTGTCATTGGGGGAAAGTCTCGAGTCAAGGCTGTCACCTTGTTCTTGACTCCTTCGTTTAGGCTGACTCTTCCATTTAGGCCAACTCCTAATCGAAGTCAAGGGGGGTAGACCCTATTAGTTTCTAAGGCTATTAAGGCTTAGTGTGATGATTTATGATTGAGTAAGTTATTTAGGAGTTTTGATAAAAATGTAACAAGATGTTGGAAAACTGTTTTGAGATAACATCAAAAGAAAGAGCACAACAACATATAAGAGTAAAATATTGGTAACACAATTGTTTAATCGACACCAACATTCAGATCTGTGCCTTAAAATGGAGTGACCAATGAAATTGGGAATGCTGAAAGTGCTAGAAGATATGTTTTGCAGGTGCTCTTGGTAATTGTAGTTTAAGATGCGGAGATGAGTGAATTAGATTAAGGGGGGAAGGGAACTCCAAATATACTTGACGGTACGTGGAGTATGTCCAAAACCCTTATCTGATGCGGTTTCATGCGAAGAATATGTGGGTTGGATCGGAGTCTCTAGGATGTGTCCAACACTACACTAACAAGGGTGTAGCTTGATTGTATCCCGCGATCGCTATCCAATTGTTCCCTCTTCCTCTGTGAACTTTCCCGCAATGGATTAATTCGAGGTGTTGGATTTTCGCCTTGGGAGGTTAATTCAAATGTGAATCTATCTTAACTAGCCACCCTCATTGCTTTTGATGCAGCCAATTGTTCGGTCGAACTGCAATGGTGTAGAGTATACACAACAGAGTCTTGTTGATTGTAAGGATTTTAAAGGATCGTGTTTGCTTGTTTAAAAAGAAAAGATACCTCCAAGAGTCTCTTTCGGTTCAAGTGAATCTCAATCGAGAAAGCAAGGAGGGTTTACTTTTAAATGAGAGATAAAAATAACTCAAGGAACTAAATAATCAATAGTTTTCTAATTAAACCAACCACACATCTCTTTCCCCTTTCAGGCAACCCGGGAAGTCGTGGGGTTAGTATTTGTATTACTTTTGATCAAATAAAGATATGACAAGTGCATTGATCAAAGTCTTCTACCTTGCAAAAAGAAACTAAACTAAAAAGGCAAAACACGAAAAACGACACTGACACAGACCCCCCTAAGGGGATGGAGAGTGGGCTCTGAAGAGCCTACTCAGAATCTTTATTAAGTGGTTTACA
This sequence comes from Pseudotsuga menziesii, assembly GCA_001517045.1. Lineage (NCBI taxonomy): Eukaryota > Viridiplantae > Streptophyta > Pinopsida > Pinales > Pinaceae > Pseudotsuga > Pseudotsuga menziesii. The sequence goes on from LPNX011138209.1 coordinate 127,276, forward strand.
AGATGCTTAAAGCAGTATGCTCTTTAGTCCTTGTTATTTGGGATCCAAAAGCTTACAACTTGATAAAAAATTGACCGAGATCGAAAAATGGAAGCTCCGAGAAGCTCCAAATGGCTCAAATCTCTGAAATTTGGCCAGCGTTTCCTTCTCTTTTCCGACGAACCTGCAAAAATCAGCAAGCTATTAAAAGTAGAGTATGATAAAAAACACTTTAAGAGTGTCTTTGAACAACTCTCAGAAAATTCTAATTCTACAATTTTCTAAGTTAAAAACTTGAAAAGAAATGCTTAAAATAACCAAGGAATGCAAGCTTTCATGGATCTTGGCTTGCTTTTTTGGCAGCCAATATGATGTGCGCTTTTATGCTAGATCTAAAATTGAAAGTGTCGAAAACAAATCTTTAGACTTTGCAAGATTTAAAAAATACTCATTTTAAACAAAACTTGCAAGAAAATACCTTTTTAATGACTAGATCTACTTAAGATATAACTTTTAAAATGCTTTGATCAGATTAGAATTCAGATCTATATAAAATATTACTTTAGCAACTAGATCTGAAGACAAAGAACCAAGTAACCAGGTGAAATTTAAATTTAGGAGGAGGAAGAGATATGGAGAGGAAAGGCTTGTTGCCGCAAAGAGTTGGCCTAAAGACTTCGTAGTGGGATGCCGAGGGACTATGCCGTTTAGAGATTTCGGAAGTAACATGGAGTCAAACTAGATCCATGATTCCTCCAAGCTAAGCAACCTGTAAATTACTCAACAAACTTGCAAACCCGTGAGATCTGGTGATTTGGCCTTGAATCGCTTGTACAGGTCAAAATTTTGCCCCAAAAGTCTCAAAACCTGCTAAAACAATATAAAAACTAGCAAGCTAATTAGTGTCAAAAAGTGCCCAAAATCCCTTTAAAAGTGACTTGGACAAAGCTAGAAAAAGACTAAAAAAATTCTAAGTTAATACTAGATGTAAGAAAACAAATAATTAAGAAGAGCAGGCTTGTGAGATCAACTCTTCTTAGGATCTAGGACAACCTTTAAAGGGCAGCCAATTCAAGCAGTTTGAAATTTGCGAGATATAATTTTAAGCTCAAAGGAAACTACTTCATAAACAAGCTTAAAAATTTCTTTTAAAAATACTTGTAAAAAAGTAGATCTCTAAGCTAGATCTACTTTGAAATGATAAAGCTTTATGCAATTGCTAGATTTAGCATTACTAACTCATAAACTAGATCTAGGAATGATTTAACTTGAAATAACTAGATCTTAAGATACAAGTTAGGAAAAGTAACCGGTAACCGAGAAAATTCGTAATTAAGAAGTGAAGGAAACTAGGATAGAAAGAGTGCTCCAAGCTTGGCAATCCTTTGAACCATGTAGTTTGTTGGTGGAAAGCGGAGGGACTATGCTCCTTGGAAGTCCTCGAAAATTGGAGGAGTCAAACAAGATCAACCAAACATTCGAGCCTAGATACCTGTATCAACTCCTCAATTCTTGCACAAAGACATGGTTACATGCAAGGGTGTTAACCACAAAAGAGACTAAGAAAACATGCATTAAAGCAAAAATAACATATACTTCCAGGAGATCTAATGCAACTAATCAATAAGAAATAATCAAGCAAGAATTTCTTACCCTATTGAGATTACTTCTCCTTGTAGGCCCACAACAAACCAAACAAGTACAACAAAAATGAATGTTACAGATTACCTCATGAATTATGCAATGTTCATCCACACACTTGAGCCATACACCACATGAGACCTCCAAAGCCTTTCTTATTATTCCAAAAGAATATTACAAATTAAAATACAACACTTAGGTATTCCTTCGGTTCTCCAACCATGAGAAAAATGAGAGCAAGAGCTTGCTTAAAAATAGGAAAAATGAGAGCAAACCCCAAGGGGGGCGAATTTGCCAAGTGTTGGAGCTTTTTCAGATGATTGGAGGCGAACTAGAGTGAACTAGAGGTGGTATGCGCCACCTCTCACAAGGTAGGTCACCGCCGCCTCTTTCTGTGACATACAACAAGAGGTGAGCTATTCCATGTATAAATGTGCCCCTCTAAGGAGAAATTCACCCCTCCCCCCACCTCCCTCCCTCCCCCCCTCCCCCATGGATTTGATTGGAATTGGCTTGATTTGATCTTGATTTGGTCTCCAATTCGTCCCAACATCATCCTTAGTTGAACTGGAACATGTTTAGGACAAGTTCGCACTGATTTAGGGATGTGTTTTTATATGCATATTTTCCATTTTTCTATTTTTTAATTCCCGTTTTTGTTTTTTTGGAGAGAATTTCATTTAAGTGATAAATAATCACTTAAAACATAGGAAAAATGGGTTTTGGGGTTGTTGTCCGTCGATTACACACCAGAAGCAAAAATCAGTTGAAAGCTGTCTCCTCACTTGAGAAAGTGGGAGAAGTGTGACCTTGGGGGCAAGCACAGAGCTAGGTACTGTCATCTACTTCTAGCTCCTCCGTTTAGGCTAACTCCTAACGAAGCCAAAGGGGGTAGTCCTTAACAAAGAGTTTTTATGGCTCAATGTTTAAGTCAAGTTTTAGATGTTTCGGATGCGGATGGGTGTTGTTTTAGGAGTTATTGTGATTTTAAATGATTAATATTATGAATATTAAACACAAGACAAAGCAATCCACGTTGCTAACACCAGAATTAAAAGATAGACAATAATTTGAGAACTCACGAAATGATAAAACATTCACAGATATAACTTATAATCAAAACATCCAATGGACAAATGGCCCAGATTATCAATAATGCGAAAAGATAGAACCAGTGCCTCTGGAGTCAACTTATCAGGGATGCTTCGTGTATAAAGAGATGTGAATCCCAAAATGATGCCAGTGAATGTTAGGTTCTACAAGTGCTTTTGGTGGGTTTTAAAGGTTTTTTATTTGTCTTGCTTACGGTAGCTGGATGTCCTAACCGGAAATACCTTCAGTGGCTCCGTTCGAAGACATGACGGACCTGTCTGGGGTCACAGGTAAGTGTTTAATAACTTAACTACCTGTGCCCAGATTGGGTTGCTCGGCGCCCACACTTGGAATTTGCCCACATGCCTCGGTATTTAAACGAAACAACGCCGGTGCGTTGGTTATGGGGGAAAAGTTTTACTTAAGTTACTCTTGTAAGGTTTAAAGATCCAGTGCCGTTTCTGGGTATTTCGATCTGAGATCGGTCAGAGCATACTTCGGCAAGGAGGGAGGGGAGTTAATTAATTAAAGGGGTGTGTGTGTTGAAGATTTTATTAAGTAAATTAATTAGACTCTCCTACAGAGAGCGCTCTTGACCTTGTCTTATGAGGAAGGTTCAAGAGTCTTATCTAATCTATATGATACTAATGCAAGGATGATGCAATGCTAGAGATGCTCTCCGATAGAGAGTGCTCTTGACTTGTGTTTCTACAAGTTCAAGAGTTTTACTTATGAATTAATTGGTTAAACAAGCACAACAATTAAGATGAAAGTGGTTGATTAAACTCTACGACAGAGAGCGCTCTTGACCTTGTCTTATGACGAAGGTTCAAGAGTCTTTGGTTCTTCTTTTTATGATTTAACAATTATATAACAAGATGCCAACATGCAATAATCAATCTAGCAATTAGTGGAAATGGAACTAAGGAACAACTAGCAATTAGTAAAAATGGAAACTAAGTCTAATCAAAGAACTAAATTAATTGCTTAAAGAAAACTACGCTAAGAAATCATGAAAAGTGACACAAGGCACACTTCCTCAAAATAGGGGAAGTAATAAAGAAAGGAGACTTGCTCCCAGTAACCCTTTTTATTAGTCTTTTACAATGATGATGTGTTCTTTGCTTCTTGGAAGAACAGGGAAAGAAGGGGATGAAAGAAGAGGGAAAGAGTCTTTTTGTTATTTTTGCACTCCTTGCTTGTTTGTGGCCTTTGGGCTCTCCTTCGCCTTCCTGCAACTAAGAGCTCTAGACACACACTATTATGATATTAGTTGATAAAAAATAACTTGAAATTTAATCTACAAACTAGTTAAACAACTACCCAAACTTACCGAAAAGAAGGAAGAAAAGAGGAAAGAAAAAGACAAGGCAAGAGAGGTGGAAGGGGAGTGAAAAGAGGACAAAAGGCAAGTCAAAGAAGGCTGGAAACTAAGGGAGAAAGAGGGCTGCAAATCAGAGAAAGAAAGCTGCAAATGAGGGTGAAAAAGGCTGAAAGTACAGCCCAAAAGATGGCCCAAAAAGGAGGATGGAAAGGGGTTGCAAAAAGTGAAAAAATGAGGCAAAGAGGGTTGTCCAAAAGGGTAAAAAGTGAGGAAAAGTGGACAACGAAAGAAAGGTAGGAATGGCTGCAAATAGAAGGCCTAAAAGGCTGCAAATAATAAACAGGGCAGCCAACCGGGGCAAAGGCTAAGTGAATGAATGTTCACTTTAGCCCAAACGTGACCTGACTCAAGAAAATAAAGATTTATAACTTTTTGAAAGATGAATAATGATGAAACAAACACTCAAACCTGTGATACTTAGATGGCGTTTGGATTCATTCGAAGTTTGAAAAATTTGGAAGTTTCCTTGGCTTTGAGAGGAGAAGATGCACTTGAGCTCGAACTCCTACTCGCTTCAATGAGATAACCTGCACAATTTCAACTCAACACTTGGAAGGAATGGATTAAATTATGTATGTTTGATAAATAAAAATATAAAGAGTATATCATATAAGTTTATAACTGAATAATCAATACTACTTTAATTCATAAGAACAAACCATAAAAGATCAAATTGGAACATCAAATGATCAATCTTACGTGCTTATAGAAGCCTTCTAAAGCATGAGCTATTGTCCAATCCTAAGCAATAAAAGACAAAAATTGAAACATTTCACCTCATTCGCCAATTGTTCATCCACATTAACACACCATGTATGCCTCCAAAGCCTTAAAATTTTATTCCACGGTTGCAAAAGCAACAAGCATTACATTAATTCACTAGAGGTTCTTTGCATCAATCATTCACCGAATAGAGCTAAAGGAGCCTCTATTTGTACAATAAGAGAGTGCTAAAACCCTAAAACCAATCCTCATAACCTAACCAGCCTGGCCACCAAACAGAGATCCCAAACCTAAATCGGGGAACCGAGAGTGAGGGGAGGCCTCCACCCAGGCAAGGCGCCCCCACTCCAACCCTGATCACTACAAACAACCCACAGATGAGCTCACACGTGTGGAAGGCGCCCTCAGGAGAGAGAGGGGCATGAATGGATGAAGGAGGCGTCTTACTGCATAGGAAGGCTGCCTGTTAGGTTTGGAAACCTACTTTGCTAGGTATGGAGGAGCCACTGCCTAGTGGTCATCAGTGCAAGCCTCAGTTTAGCCTCAATCAAAACACTGGATGAATGAAAGCCTTCCACATCACCCACACATGAGCCTGACTGAAGGGGGCGCAATTGCTAGGTAAAGATGTCCTTTAAGTCACTGAATGCTGACTGAACTTGCTTTCCGTTAATTCCAATGCTCATTAATGCCCGCTGTGATGTCATTTGGCCTTTTATTTCGCCGAATTTGGATTAACTTGGAGAGTTTTAATTTTCTCCAAAATAATTATTTTTATTAAAAATTCAATTTTTTCCTCAAAACTGACTTTTTTGAGAAAAAATGCATTATGTGTTTGATTGTTGATCTGAAAGTTGGTTCTGACTGGCTGGCTGATCAAGAATGATTTTTGGCTTAAGGTTAGAGCCTTCAATCACTAAATTTGGAGTTCGGATGACTGATTTATTACAAACAGGTTTTTTCCATTTAATTTATGGAAAAATTAACCAAAAACACTAAGGAAAAGTAATTAAAAATTAAAAAATTAAATTTTTTTTTTCCCCGTTCGAAAAAGATTTTTTTCGAATTTTTTTTATATGTCCAAATGACTTAGGACATGACCATGCTCTACTTAAACAATGTTTAGTAGGTTTATAACATTCAGTTGGGCTCGAATAACCCCCCAAGGCCCAGAATTCAACATCGGGCATTCCAGCTTTGGAGGAAGCGGGAGAAAACCTCGTCAATTATACTCGGCTGAAGGCAAAGCATAATTGTCAGGGGCAAAAAACTCCCTGGAATACCTTATTTGAGATTCTACATCTTAGGAGACCGAACCACTAAAGAAATACCCTACTAGCACATTTTATTACAAACTCCGCGGGGCCATGGTCAAAATTATTCAAATAAAAAACTTGCTAGCCAATATTGGCTAGTCATGCAGACGGATCAACTGCTACACTGGAATTAGACTTTGAACAAGTCTGTCAACCGGCGGCTCCTCAGGTAATCCAACTATGGTACAAAAAAGCTGGTAACATCTGGCTCGAACTGTGGGACAGGTACTTGCTTAATCTATTGATAAAAAAGAGTGCCTGAGAATCTAGGAATCTTTGGTACCTGCATGTAAACAGAAGTGTCTCAGTTCCATGTATATGATAAAAATATGCCATGATGAAATACTAGAATTTTTTTTTGCTTTTTTCGAAATAAAGTACATGGAAATAAACTTCTTCTTTTTCAGTATATATAAATGAAACATGATACAGATGCTAATATACAAAAGGACAGAGCTTTGATACAACATTCTACAAGGTCATGATACATATGATACAAAAAAGTAAAGTACATAAAAATACAACAGGATGGGTTTAGAAAAGCCCTGTGATGACCCCTTGGTCATCTTGGAGGTTGTTTCGATAAAAGGGCTTTAAGTGTTGGCCATTCATGGGCAGGTTTAAAATTTCTCCGTCGATAGTGTTAAGGAAAAAAGAATTGGTGCCAGCCGTGTCACGGATGATAAACGGGCCTTTCCAAACGCTGTCAAATTTTCCATGCTTCCCAGGCTTCTCGCTTCTCTTGTCCCACAAAAGAACGGTATCTCCTATTTGGAAAGCTCTCGGCCTGGATGACTTATCAAAGGTGCCCTTCATACTTTCTTGATGTCTGAGTGACTGATCAAGGGCAGCTCTTCGGGATTCATCCAATTCTATAATCTGATTGATTCTCTGCTCCATTTCCGCCTGTTCTGTGCCATATTCACTTAACATCCTGAAGATCGGAATCTGCATGCTGATTGGCAGGGTGGCTGTGAGTCCATACACCAGCTCAAAAGGTGACTTACCAGTTGAGTTCTTCTTAGCGATTCTATCTGCCCACGCAGCATACTTAATTTTGCTATCCCATGATCTCTTATTATCCCCCACAATATTCTTGAGGATAGACATTAAATTTTTATTGGTGGACTCAAAGTCTGTGTGTAATAATCAGATGAGTGGGATAGGATAATGCCATACTTGAAGCATAAGTCATTTACTGCTTTTGAACTAAAGGCCTTGGCATTATCGGTTGTTATCTTAAGGGGAGTTCCGAATCTGGTGATGATTCTTTCCTCGATGAAGTCAATAACAACCTTCTCGGTGGCGGTTTTAGTGGGTATAGCCTCTACCCACTTGGTGAAGTAATTGGTTGCTGTGAGAATCCAGCAAAAACCATTGCTAGAGTTATCCTTGAATTTTCCAATAAAATCAAGCCCCCACTGCTGAAAAGGGGCAAGGACAACAACCGGAGTAAGGGGAAGAGCTGCCAACTTCTGCTTCCCAGTGAACAGCTGGCACTCCTGGCAACACTTGACATGCTTGTGAGCATCCGAAAAAATAGTTGGCCAGTAATATCCAGCTCTCAGAATTTTGTGGGCAGTTGTATTTGTTGCATAATGGCCTCCACAAAATCTTGAGTGAAACTCTGCTAAAATATTCTTAGAATCCTGCTCGTTGATGCACCTAAGTATGATACCATCTAGATTCCTCCAACCCAGACCCTCTTGGGTAAGGCAATACCTAGTGGTCTTAAGTCTCAAAGCCCTACGCTTGTGTCCTTTGAGGTGATCAGGTCAAGTGAGATGGAGGAGAAAGAAAATAATGTCTGAATACCAATGGTTTTCAAGGTTTTGAAGGGCAGGAGTCATGGTAGGCTGAGGGATGTCATTTTCTGCAATCATCTCAATGGCTTCTTTGTTCTTTTGAGTAAGCATTCTTGCCAGGCCTTGTCCCTTGATCAACTTAGTGGGCTTTATTTCCAGGTCATACTCCTGGATCTTGGACACCCACGTTCCCCTTATTCCTAAACAATCCTTTTGAGAAAGGATATCCTTAACCGTAGTGTGGGGAACATATCCGGTAACCTTGGAATACCCGATATAAGTCCTGAAATGTTTTAATGATTTGACTAAGGCATAAGTATGCTTCTCCATGATGGCATACTTTAGTTCGGAATTCTGCAAGGCTCTACTCATGAATGCTATAGGTTGCTCAAATCCTTCAATGTTCTTTTGGAGCATCACACCCGCAATGGTATCTTCAGAAGCAAATGAGAAGATCATGAAATCCTTCGCGTATTCTGGGCTGATTAAGACCGGAGACCTGGTAATGGCATTCTTTATCGAGTCAAAGGCTTTCCTTCCTTCAGTGGTCCACACAAACTTGGCATTTTTCTTGGGTAGGGCCTGCATAGGTTTCATTAATTCGACCAAGTTTGGAATGAATCTTCTGATAAAATTGATATGACCATTGAAGGACTGAAGGGCTTTAACATTCTTAGGGAGAGGAATCGTTCTTATGGCCTCTACTCTTTCAGGATCAATTTTGACACCGTCTTTGTTGATGATATGTCCTAAGAGTTTTCCCTCTTCTATGCCCAACACCGACTTAGCCGAATTTAAAGAAATGCCATACTTCCTACACTGCTCGAAGATCTGCCTGAGATGACCAACATGGCTGGATCTTTCCTTTGAAAAAACAGTGAGATCATCTTGATAGATCTCAATGATTTTGCCAATCAACTCCTTGAAAGCATAATCCATGGCCCTTTGGAAAGTAGCTCCTGTGTTTAAAAGGCCAAAGGGCATTCTCAGATACTCAAAAGTGCCCCAAGGAGTTGTGAAGGTTGTCTTATGCCTATCCTCCTCTTGAATGACTACTTGATTATAGCTCGAAAAACCATTCAGCATTGACATCATGCTCGATCCAGTGACCCGTTGGAGGAGGGTCTCCATGTTGGGGAGGGGGTAATTGTCCTTCTGACATGCTATGTTTAGATTCCTGAAATCTATATATATTCTTATGCTCCCGTTCTTCTTCCTAACTACGACTAAGTTAGAGCACCACGTTGAATGTCTTGTAGGAGCTATTATTGCTGCTGCTAGCAGTTTTTCTAACTCCTTTTTAATGATTGGTGCTAACTTAGGATTTATTTGCCTAAGTTTTTGTTTGAAAGGCTTGCCTTTTTTGAAATTCTGGCTTCAAGGGAATGGTATGTTGAAATACATCTTCCCTATAGGCTTTGAGTTCGTCATAAGTAAAGGTAAATACATCCCTATACTCTTTGACTAGACTTATGAGGCTATTCCTTTCTTTTTCTAAAGTACCTTTTCCAATTTTTATAATTTTAGGTTCGGTTTCCGTCCCAATGTTGATTTCAATGTAATCTCCTGGTTTCATCTACTCAACATTGCTTTTTCTTCTGTCCTGTCTATCAAAAATGTTTTCTAAGGCAACTAGACCATGTGGGACAGGATTGTTAAACTGGTCACCTTCTCCATAATATTCTTTGTTTTCTTCTTGATCATTAGCTTTAAAGTTAAGGGATTCATTGACATTATGAATGAATCTCAAAATCTGCTCATCGTCTTTGAAGACCTGCCAGTGTTCAACATTGTCAGGAACAGAAGGTCCGAAGTTAATTTCTAAAGGACAATTCCCCTCTAACATCTCATCTAATGGCTGAAGAGTTGACGCTGAAATTGCAAGTCTGTCGGAGGCACTATTATGATCTCTAGGGACTGCTTCTATGTTAAGGGCATCAAAGAATTTAATTGTATCCCAGATTGCATTTCTATATTTTTTAAGTCTTTGACATTTACACGCAAACTGACCCTTAACCTGTTGGACAATTGAATCAGAGTCCCCTTTAATATCAAGCAACTTAATCCCCATGTCCTTGGTAATCTCAATGCCCAGTAGAAGTGCCTCATACTCTGCCACATTGTTAGTTGCTTCGAATTCCAATCTAAAGGCAAAGTTGAAAACCTTACCCTCTGGTGAAACAATGACAACACCAGCCCCCTTGCCCGTTTTAGAGTAAGCACCATCAAAATTCATTCTCCACAACTCACTAAGTTTTTCGGTCTTTATCTCTTCTTGGATGGGTTCCAGGAAGGTGGAGTTGATTTGATAGGAACCATTTTCATCAGTGTGGTAAGCGTACTCATTTAATGGTCTTTGAGGGTTTTCAACATGGTGCCTTTTTTCCTTTTTCCGAATACAACTTAACAAGTGAAAACTCTGATGCTGGCACGGTAGCATAGGTCCAATCCATCTGGATTGATCCTCCCAAAGGGGCACCTCATTTCCTAGAAAGTAACATACCCCATTTGTCCGGAACATCAATGACCAGGATGTCCATTGTGATCTGGATATCTGGATACTTGGCCAATTTGATTAACTGGTTCTCAATCATCCCTTCAACCTTGACCGGTCTAGAGTCCATGGCACATACATTCTGGTATGGTCTCGTGGTTCTTAAGTCAAGCTGTTGCATGACCTTTTTGGTCATGATGCTGGAACTAGATTCTGAGTGTAACATACAATTATGTAGAAGAAGATCACCCATCATCAATGATACGTAGAAAGGGGGATGATCTTCTTTTCTTGGGTCCCTAGTATGTAGAACTATAGGTGGATCAACAAAGACATTATTTGAAGTTCGCTCTACGGTATCAGAAAAAGTGACTTTTTTAGGGGTAACAGGGTTTAAAGGACTTGAAGAACTTTCTTCAGCTTGAGGATCAACATTACTCTGAGGCTCTAGGATTTTCAAAAGTCTCTCTCTTTGGCCAGGGATTTTGCATAATTCAAGGACTGGAACAGGGATTTTTGTATTCGCTAACCAATTACCTAAGTCAAAACTTAAATCAACAATTTCTTTTGTTTCAACTTCTTTGAGAGGATTAGGGGCTGTTACCTTAGGAATATTTTGTGCAGAAGACCCCTTTCTTTGATAAGTTATCCCTTTGAAATTCTGAGTATTGTTGATCTGCTCGGCTGAAGGCATCTCACCATAGTACTGAGTCAGGTTGTCAACTTTCTTTTCATAACAATTGGGCCTTGGCCTATGGCCAATTTCCTACGGGGGTGTTGGGGATGTCATCTATGTTATTGATAAAATCAGGCTTGCTTATCAACGTATTCGGACCGCAACCTTCAGGATGACCATGCTCCTGAACATAGCATGCATAGTGGCAGCCAGATTCCTCATGGAAATCTCTGCATGCTCTGCAAAATGGTTTATATTGCTCAACCATGTTAGCGGCCTCTAGCTGATGGGGAGGCCTCTGCTCATGGTTGGGAGGCTTTCTTTGCCAAGTCGGCTTGGCAGGAAAGGTTATAGGAGCGGACTGAGTTTGAGTTCTTTCCATCGTGATTACCCTATTTTGAATCTCCTTTAACTGTGCTAAGTGTTTCCGTTCTGCCTTCTCCATATTTTTCTTCATCTTCATCATTTGTTTTTCGTACGCATCCTTCATAGCTGATAAAGGATCCTTGTCTTTTGGTTCATTAATTTTGAATGGAGTTGAAGACCTTGAATAACCGTGGAGGTTAGATTCACCAGACGACTGCATGTTCAGATCAATTTTGATTGCCATCTCTTGAGCCTGGAGCAAGTTAGCAGGTTCCTTGTCTCTGATTTGGTACTGCATTTTGCCATTGAGTGCCTCAATGTAATATACCAGGATGGTTGGTTTAGTTGGGGCATACTCAGTAGGGATGGCTTTTGATAATTCTGTGAACCTAGTATTGAACTCGTCCATTGTTTCCGTGTCCTTATTTTATGTTGGTCAAGGACGCAGGTTGATGCCAAGGTTTTTTCTTTTCACCAAACTTGTTGGTGAAAGAGGTTTTGAAAGCTGCTAGACTATCAAAAGCATTGTCTGGTAAATTGCTATACCAGTCGCCGGCCTTTCCATCCAAAGATAGAGCAAATAACTTCATATACATGTCATCATGTTGGCTGACCGGATCATTGACATAAGCATTGATACACCTAGAAAAGTTCCTGAGGTGCATGGCGGAGGTAATGGCATCAGTGCCTGTATACATCGGGAGCTTCTCGACAGCTTTATCTGGAAGACGGTGGGGTTGACCTGCTATTTGAGAAAAGTCAAGTTGAGTAAAATACTCGCCCATTATGTCAGAAACAGAGGTATTAGTGTTCTCAGCATAGTTGCATATATCGGCGATATATCGCCGACATCGCGATATATCGTGACTTAATGACCCCGGCGATATATCGGCCCCTATTTATCGCGACATTTTCCGACATATTGAATATATCGCGATATTTTAATATATCGCGATATATTCCGATAATATCGCGATTCGATGGAATTTACCGCCCTGCTGCTCAAAAATTAAAAAAAATCGCCGATAACAGTCCGCGGCCGGGTTTTTTTCATTCATTTGGATTTTTCGCTTGGAGGAAAAGGAGCTCTGGCGATTTAGGCGATCTTGGGCGATTTTCTAGAGGAGAGGAAGGGAGCAATCAAGTTTCCATAGCATTTAATCAGGTATGTATTCTTAACATTAAACTTTCATTATTTTTTATTTTGATTGAGATTTGTTGGTTAATGTAGATTTAAGGTAGGGTTTAGGTTTAAATTTTGTGTAGGGTGTAGATTTCCCATTACAATCATAGCCTATAGGGTTTTAGGTAGGCCACCCTCCCATTTCTTTGAAGTTTGAATGTTTTAAATTTTTAATAATTTCATTGTTTTCAAGAATCAAAATTTTAAAGAAGAACATTTTAAAATTGATTCATTTTTGTTTGTTTGTTGTGGCAATGTGGCATAGGTGACAGTGGACACAATGCCAAAGCCATTGGATCCAATGTGGGAGTATGGGCAGCCAATTGACCCTAATAATCGGCAAAAGTTGAATTGCAAACTGTGTGGGAAGGATATTTCTGGTGGAATTAGCCGCTTGAAATACCACCTTGCCAAAATTTCTGGGCATGAAGTGGATGTTTGTCCTGCTGTTACCCCAGAAG
>LPNX011138209.1:142101-171891 GCA_001517045.1 Pseudotsuga menziesii
ATGTCTATGACTATGAGGACATTGAGGAGGAGGTTGATACTCATTTGCAGCGCCGACCAGCTCCAGGTGGCCCACCACCTCCACAGAGTCGTACAGTTGGGACTGGGAGGAGAGTGAGCCAGCTCACATTCGCCTCCCCCTCGTCCACAGCATCTACTCCAGCAGTTGGAGGTTCTAGTTCCACCCCAGGCTCATCTGGACCACCTCCACGACCACTAGCACCTACTGCTTCTAGAGGAAGAGTGGTGCCACAGCCAGTGCCCTTGACCCGTAAAAGGGGTAGATTGATTAGAGGATCATCCTCAGGGAGTCGATGACTTGATTCCTATTTTTATCATTGTACTATACTATCATACTATGTTGGTGTCCTATGTCTAGACTCTATACACTATGATTCTACATGCCTCATGAGTCATGACTCATGATGATTCATCTCTTGAGAGACATTTATTTTGATCATTTGATGTGATGTTCTATCATTCCATCAAGAACATATTTCAGTATTTTCAGTTTATAGTCGATATATGATCATGATCCACCATTTGACATATTATGCATCTTATATATGAGTTGTATTTTAATATTTATGTGGAAATGTGTTTATTTGATGTTGTTGTTGCTTTCGATGTTTAAAAAAATTGAAAAAAAATGTTTATTTTTGTATTTTTTAATGCGAAACGACATTTGCCGATATTTTCCGATATTTTCGCCGTTGCTGCCGATAAGTTTCATTTCGGACCCCCGGCGATATATTCGCCGACACGATATATGTAACTATGGTTCTCAGGAAATAAAAGGTGGATGTCTGAAACAGACTCAGATCCAAGTTCTGCAAGGATCCTGCGAGAAGATAGTTTGTTTAATCTCCTCCTATAGACCTTTTCGGGGTCAAGGATGAAATCGAACAAACCTACGGAGTTTCTTCTAGTAGAATACCTTGAGGTGTTAACTGACAGTGGAGTCGCCAGGTGGACTTAAGTCTAATTTCGGAGAGTGACTGGACTAAAATCTACCAAAAAAGAAAAAGGTAAAAGACTAAAAGAAACAAAGGTCGTCCAGGAACAAAAAGATTTGTCCCCGGCAACGGCGCCAAAAGATGTTGTCCGCCGACTGCACACCAGCAGCAGAAATCAGTTGAAAGTTGTCTCCTCACTTGAGAAAGTGGGAGAGGTGTGACCTTGGGGGCAAGCACAGAGCTAGGTACTGTCACCTACTCCTAGCTCCTCCGTTTAGGCTAACTCCTAACGAAGCCAAGGGGGTAGTCCCTAACAAAGAGTTTTCTATGGCTCAAGGTTTAAGTTAAGTTTTAGATGTTTCGGATGCGGATGGGTGTTGTTTTAGGAGTTATTGTGATTTTAAATGATTAATATTATGAATATTAAACACAAGACAAAGCATTCCATGTTGCTATCACCAGAATTAAAAGATAGACAATAATTTGAGAACTCACGAAATGATAAAGCATTCACAGATATAACTTATAATCAAAACATCCAATGGACAAATGGCCCAGATTATCAATAATGTGAAAAGATAGAACCAATGCCTATGGAGTCAACTTATCAGGGATGCTTTGTGTATAAAGAGATGTGAATCCCAAAATGATGCCAGTGAATGTTAGGTTCTGCAAGTGCTCTTGGTGGGTTTTAAAGGTTTTTTATTTGTCTTGCTTACGGTAGCTGGATGTCCTAATCGGAAATACCTTCAGTGGCTTTGTTCGAAGACATGACGGACCTATCTGGGGTCACAGGTAAGTATTCAATAACTTAACTACCTGTGCTCAGATTGGGTTGCCCGACGCCCACACTTGGAATTTGCCTACATGCCTCGGTATTTAAACGAAACAACGCCGGTGCGTTGGTTATGGGGGTAAAGTTTTAATTAAGTTACTCTTGTAAGGTTTAAAGATCCTGTGTCATTTCTGGGTATTCCGATTTGAGATCGGTCAGAGCATACTCCGGTAAGGAGGGAGGGGAGTTAATTAATTAAAGGGGTGTGTGTGTTGAAGATTTTATTAAGTAAATTAATTAGGCTTTCCGACAGAGAGCGCTCTTGACCTTTTTTTATGACGAAGGTTCAAGAGTCTTATCTAATCTATATGATACTAATGCAAGGATGATGCAATGCTAGAGATGCTCTTCGATAGAGAGTGCTCTTGACTTGTGTTTCTGCAAGTTCAAGAGCCTTACTTACGAATTAATTGGTTAAACGAGCACAACAATTAAGATGAAAGTGGTTGATTAAACTCTCCGACAGAGAGCGCTCTTGACCTTGTCTTATGACGAAGGTTCAAGAGTCTTTGGTTCTTTTTATGATTTAACACTTATATAACAAGATGCCAACATGCAATAATCAATCTAGCAATTAGTGGAAATGGAACTAAGGAACAACTAGCAATTAGTAAAAATGGAAACTAAGTCTAATCAAAGAACTAAACTAATTGCTTAAAGAAAACTACGCTAAGAAATCATGAAAAGTGACACAAGGCACACTTCCTCAAAATAGGGGAAGTAATAAAGAAAGGAGACTTGCTCCCAGTAACCCTTTTTATTAGTCTTTTACAATGATGATGTGTTCTTTGCTTCTTGGAAGAACAGGGAAAGAAGGGGATGAAAGAAGAGGGAAAGAGTCTTTTTGTTATTTTTGCACTCCTTGCTTGTTTGTGGCCTTTGGGCTCTCCTTCGCCTTCCTGCAACCAAGAGCTCTAGACACACACTTGTTATGATATTAGTTGATAAAAAATAACTTGAAATTTAATCTACAAACTAGCTAAAAACAACTACCCAAACTTACCAAAAAGAAGGAAGAAAAGAGGAAAGAAAAAGACAAGGCAAGAGAGGTGGAAGGGGAGTGAAAAGAGGACAAAAGGCAAGTCAAAGAAGGCTGGAAACTAAGGGAGAAAGAGGGCTGCAAATCAGAGAAAGAAAGCTGCAAATGAGGGTGAAAAAGGCTGAAAGTACAGCCCAAAAGATGGCCCAAAAATGAGGATGGAAAGGGGCTGCAAAAAGTGGAAAAAGGAGGCAAAGAGGGCTGTCCAAAAGGGTAAAAAGTGAGGAAAAGTGGACAGTGAAAGAAAGGTAGGAATCGCTGCAAATAGAAGACCTAAAAGGTTGCAAATAATAAACAGGGCAGCCAACCAGGGCAAAGGCTAAGTGAATGAATGTTCACTTTAGCCCAAACGTGCCCTAACCCAAGAAAATAAAGATTTATAACTTTTTGAAAGATGAATAATGATGAAACAAACACTCAAACCTGTGATACTTAGATGGCGTTTGGATTCATTCGAAGTTTGAAAAATTTGGAAGTTTCCTTGGCTTTGAGAGGAGAAGATGCACCTGAGCTCGAACTCCTACTCGCTTCAATGAGATAACCTGCACAATTTCAACTCAACACTTGCAAGGAATGGATTAAATCATGTATGTTTGATAAATAAAAATATAAAGAGTATATCATATAACTGAATAATCAATACTACTTTAATTCATAAGAACAAACCATAAAAGATCAAATTGGAACATCAAATGATCAATCTTTCGTGCTTATAGAAGCTTTTTAAAGCATGAGCTATTATCCAATCCTAAGCAATAAAAGACAAAAATTGAAACATTTCACCTCATTCGCCAATTGTTCATCCACATTAACACACCATGTATGCTTCCAAAGCCTTAAAATTTTATTCCACGGTTGCAAAAGCAACAAGCATTACAGTAATTCACCAGAGGTTCTTTGCATCAATCATTCACTGAATAGAGCTAAAGGAGCCTCTATTTGTACAATAAGAGAGTGCTAAAACCCTAAAACCAATCCTCATAACCTAACCAGCCTGGCCACCAAACAGAGATCCCAAACCTAAATTGGAGAACCGGGACTGAGGGGAGGCCTCCACACAAGCAAGGCGCCCCCACTCCAACCCTGATCACTGCAAACAGCCCACAGATGAGCTCACACTTGTGAAGGCGCCCTCAGGAGAGAGAGGGGCGTGAATGGATGAAGGAGGTGTCTTGCTGCATAGGAAGGTTGCTTGTTAGGTCTGGAAACCTGCTTTTCTAGGTATGGAGTAGCCTCTGCCTAGTGGTCATCGGTGCAAGCCTCAGTTCAGCCTCGATCAAAACACCGGACGAATGAAAGCCTTCCACATCACCCACACGTGAGCCTAATTGAAGGGGTCACAATTTCGTTAATTCCAATGCTCATTAATGCCCGGTGAGATGTCATTTGGCCTTTTATTTCGCCGAATTTGGATTAATTTGGAGAGTTTTAATTTTCGCCAAAATAATCATTTTTAATAAAAATTCTTTTTTTTCCTCAAAACTAACTTTTTTGAGAAAAAATGTATTATGTGTCCGATTGTTGATCTGAAAGTTGGTTCTGACTGGCTGGCTGATCAAGAATGATTTTTGGCTTAAGGTTAGAGCCTTCAATCACTGAATTCGGAGTCCGGATGATTGATTTATTACAAACGAGTTTTTTCCATTTAATTTATGGAAAAATTAACCCAAAGAACTTAGGAAAAGTAATTAAAAATTAAAAAATTTAAAAAATAATTTTTTTCCCCGTTCGAAGAAGATTTTTTTCAATTTTTTTTATATGTCCAGATGACTTAGGACACGACCATGCTCTACTTAAACAATGTCTAGTAGGTTTAGAACGCTCAGTTGGGCTCTATTAACCCCCCAAGGCCCAGAATTCAACATCGGGCATTCCAGCTTTGGAGGAAGCGAGAGAAAACCTCATCAATTATACTCGGCTAAAGGCAAAGCACAATTGTCAGTGGCAAAAAACTCCTTGGAATATCTTATTTGAGATTCTACGTCTCAAGAGACCGAACCACTCAAAAAATACCCTACTAGCACATTTTATTACAAACCCCGCGGGGCCATGGTCAAAATTATTCAAATAAAAAACTGGCTAGCCAATATTGGCTAGTCATGCAGATGGATCAACTGATACACTGGAATCAGACTTTGAACAAGTTTGTCAACCGACGGCTCCTCAGGTAACCCAACTATGGTACAAAAGAGTTGGTAACAGGGGTAAAGTGGGTACTCTGAGTTTGAAAATGAGCACCCCCATGGAAAATTTGTCCCCTTAGCCACACTTTTATGACACTTTGAAATTTCTAAATTAAACTATTAAAAAATAGCCTAAGTTTATGGGAATTTTTTTTTTTTCTCGGAAATTAAAAAAAACCTATGGGGGACCTTGTAAATGTTCATACGACTCAAAAAAGTAACTAGCATGGTAATATACATGGACACATAGTAGACTTTAATAACCTCGTAAGGCCTAACCACCAAGGCAAATACTCCAACTTTGGAGGTTTGAGTGAAAAACTCGGAAATTATATGTCATTGACAAGCAACATATAATTAACAAGGAAAAAAAACTCTAGAGTACCACATTGATAGCTAAGTCTAAGTTGGCCAAGCCTTTTACAAAAAGTCATCATGCTACGTCAGCTTATTACAATTTTCCCACAGGGTATGAACAAATAATTTTTTTAAAATGGACTAAAATTGGGCCTGAAAGGTCTTCTAAACCTTTGAGGATTGATAATGAACAAGGGACTTGTTCACAAATTTGGAGACTCACTAGAAATCCACCTAAGTGCAACTTAGTGGATAACAAGGCTAGAAATCTTGATGAGTCCAGATATGCCTGTTATTGAAAGTAGCATCCATACCTCTTTTAGGAATCAAGACTTTTTCTCGGACAATTCCATAAAAGGAGTCCTTGTCAGAATTACAAGTTGTTTGCAACTTTGCTCCATCTTAGATTCTTATCTCTTGAAAATATTTAAGAATTGGTGAGGCTAGAGATCTTGACGAGTCCAGATATGTAACACCCTGATTTTGACCCTTTAGAATTTTGTGGATCGGTTTTTATAGATGCTGACATGGTTATTTTGCTCAGATTTCTAGTCATGTGGGCTAAGTAAGTAAGCACGCTGGATAGTATTGCTTTTGTGATGTAAAAGTCCCTGGTGGGAGCCAAGGCCAAGAACCCACTAGAAGATATAGTCTTGACCATTTTACATACTGAGCTAAGTTTATGTATGTAATGAGGTTTCACTACAAGAAAAAAGAGAATACAAATAAAATCCATGAAATAGCTGCAAGCAGTAAAGAGGGCTATGATGCGACAAGAGAGAAAGTGAGGGGGTTTTGTTTTGGGAATCAGATGATACCATGTGACACTATGCTTCATTCCACCCTTTCTGGGAAAACCTTTGGGATTCCTTCCGTCTTTTTGCTATCCATTATTGGTTGTTCATCGCCTTTTTTGGAGACTTAGACATGGCATCCATTGTCTCTCTTGGCCATCATTTGAACCAATCTCTGACTGTTGGAATGCTGATGTGAAAGGAAATGGCTCTAGTGAGAGGTTGGGGAAGGAAGCATGTATCTATCATAAGCTCATGCTGAGTCTTGACTCTGAAGGACAAATCATTGCATGAACTCACCAGTGGATGCTCGGCAGATGAGTTTGATTGGTTGTATGATTGAATCAGATTTCCCAGGAGAACAAAAATATAGACACTTGTTGCCAAGGTAGTAGCCTTGCAAATGAAGTATTCTCGAGGGACTGTATTGGTGGAAGGGATTGGTTGAACCTAAGTTAGGGAGGGGCTGTTAAAGATCGGTCCAGGAGCTGATCAAGTGCTGGATTAGGAATTTGACTGAGTTGGCAACATGGGACTCATGGTAGTCATTTGTCATGGCTGAGTCATGTGACACTGTGGGTGGGTTATGATGAGAGATAGAGAATTGTGGGCATCCCTTTTTCCCTGTCGCCTCTAGTCCAACTCAGGGTTGGGGTCTGTGCTGGACGTCTTGGCTGGGTGGTAGATTGCCCCTAGGAAGCCGGTTGACATGCACAACTTTGATTGATATAAGTATTCTTCTCTCTGTACAATTCTGATATTTCTTTATCTTTACTCGGTTCTATATGTATTCCTGAAGATGGAGTGAATGCTGTTCATCAGATATATAGTTCATGATATGATAAGGATATGGGAACGCTGTTAATGCTGTTCATGTTTAATGAGATTTATTAATGTCTATGATTTTAATTGATGTGTACTTTGAAATGGGAATATTGAATGGAGTCTATTATAAAATCTGGGTATGACTTATAATTGGGAATGGTATAATGGATAGAATTTTAGTGATTCCGTATATGCATGTTGTGCATAGACACACTAAGATGAATTGACTATTCATATTCTCTGCATAAGATTGCTATTTATGCATTTATAATTCTGCAGTTAGACACATTAAAAATCTTTGTCGAGCTGTGGAAAGCTCCCATTGGAATTATACTCAGCAATGAGACTGGTGAATACAATAAATTCTTTAGTACACCGCTGATCAAGGGGAGGAAAACAGGCATAATATATGTTTGAAGTTAAGTTGTACGACACGGGCTCAGCAAAAACTTGGCCAAGTTTTGAATTGGGAGTAGTTGGCAACTCTGCAATACTTATCTCCAAGACTCGGAGAAACTTGACAAATAGACAAGAAAATCAAAATACAAGGAATTTTGTGCAGAAAAATCAAAACTGACATTTCCAATCGATCAAATCTATAAAATAGCAGTTTGTCCGTCAATTCATTCTATAAAATATGATGATATAAAATTTCAAATGGCCATATCTCTATTGTCTGAAGGCCAAATCCTGAAAATTGATACTTGTGACATAATAAAAAAATCAGACTAGACAATATGTCATCTCTGGAGTCTCATATATGAGAATGCCTAATATATGTCCTCAAAGGGCGAGGCCCGGAATTGCTAGTCTTTCCTGGTCAAACTGACTTATGCAAAAACTGTGATGACAGTGTGTCAGGTCTCTCAAATACCGGTGTGCCAGAGAGATCATCATTATCTGTGTCAAGCCAGTTCAAATCATCAAGAGATTTATCTTCCACAATCTAGTAAAATTCTGGATCAATCGGACTCTCAAGTCTTGGCAAGCTTTCTGATATCTGGGCTAGTTGAGTTTCTGGGATGTCTTGGAAGAGTACTGGCTTTTTTGTTGACTTGGGAGCTCTGGATGAGTCTGATAACTCTTGTTTGAGGCTATTGTTCAAATTTAACTCGGCAGCCCATGAGCTCTTACTAGCTGCAATTATTACAGAAAGCTGCTTTTTGAAATCAGCTTTGGGTTGCATTTACTGTAATTGTGGCAATTCTATATTATACTTAAAAGTATGCTTGTTTCAATTTTGAAATTGTCAGATTTGTGTTTCACATTTTATGATTTTACTCCTATTGCTGACTTGCTTTTGTTAAAATAGTGGATGTTTTCTGTGGTTGTATTTACTGATAATTGAAATTCTGCAGTGGCGACAGCAAAATCTTCTTGTGAGCCATGGATTTGACTGGTTGAAGGTAAGATTGGTAAGAGCCATGGATTTCAATGGCGTTTTGACTATGCTTTCAATGTTAAATACATTAATATCTGTCCATAGTTGTAGGAACTTAAGTGGAGTTTCTTCATTTAAGCTATTGGATATGATGTTATATATAGAGTTAATGATGCATTTTGCTTTTAAGTAACATATGTCCTTTGCATGTTGTTTAAATAAATTGAATACTTTCTGAAGTCTTTCTGTACCATTTGCAGCTTGGTCCGGCACTGCATGTTGAAGTTCATGATTATAAGCTTCTATGCTTGGCTCAAGTAACATCAATAAATCAGAAGCTGACAATGATTGGAATTCTGGGGGAGTGGTGGATTTTGCACTCTTCTTCCTCGAGATTAAATTTTGGATCTCTATTTGTTTCATCTCCATTTGTAAATGATTCGTAGTGAGCAACATTTTGCTTGGAATCATGGTAATATTTATGAATAGGAGAGAACAGTAGAAGTTCAACGATGCATCAATAATTCTGTGGAAATCATTGTCATAGTGATTCCATTTGTGCGAGATTTGAATGCAGGTCCATGTAAAGTCACTTTTGAATTTTGTATAAGTATAAGGTGTTATTTCTTTTTGCACAATCTACTTATGATGCTGAAATCTTTGAACGGTCAGTTTTCTTACTTTTTTCATCTTGCTCCTCTGTTTGAGACTAATACACATCTCAAATGCTGGACTTCATTGAGTTTCATTGAGGGGGGAACAAAGCATAGATATGGTTAGGGAGACTGAAAAGGATATACCTTGAAATTGCAAGTGCAGGAGGAGGCACCTCCCACAACACCAATGTAAACCTAGGAAATATATCTGGTTCCTCAGTTTTGGAGATGAGCTGTAATTTACTCCTAGGAGCTTATGAAAGAAGGTTCTGTTCCAATCCCTTGGCTAATCACTGAGAAATTGCATGTTTGCAGTGTGATCAGCATTATTATGGTATCATTAATAGTGCTTGTAGCTCTCTTGGAATTTATTGTGTTTTGCACGTAATTAAGTTCACCATGAGGAACGTAGGAACGGGGGATAGGCAATGGTGTATTGTTTCAGTATGGACGTGTTTGCACTTTGAAGCCTCACTTAAGGTTTTTTAACTTGTCTATTTCAAATAAAGATGTTCCACCGCATGCTATAGTTACTTAAGATTTGGATTCCATAATTAAAAGTTATTCTTATCCAGGCCAGTAGTTTAAAATTTTGGTTGTTTAGCTCAGCTTATTGTTCATCGTTGTAAACCAAATAGAATTAATAATGCTAAGCTGTTGTGCTTTTGTTGGTGTTTTCTTTTTCTTCATTTTAAAGTAGTCCTGAAGGTGGAAATTGTTATGACTTAGAAAGGCAAATCTGGCTTTAGAAATGGTTAATGCTTTTTAGTTTAAAATTTGGCTTTGAAAATGGATTTTTTAACGATTAAGGCTATAGTTTATTGTTAGAATTTTAATGGTTATATAAGATCTTTAAACATTTAGCATCATTTCATCATAGCCATAGCAATAGGATTACTGAAAGAAAGGCAAGCATAGCAAAACAAACTAACACAAAGATTTTCTTCTTAGAAACCACAAGGGAGAAAACCCAACAACTTCTTTAGGATATATTCCGTCACCAAGTGCAATGCCAACCAAGATAAGATAAACCCCAAAGACAAAAACAACTACTCTCTCTCTCTCTCTCTCTCTCTCTCTCTTGCGCATTTGCTTGAGTTCAGTGTGTCCAAATGAGAGGTGTGCCCTCTCAATTTATACTCATCAAGTGAGTGACCTTTTTACCTAACTGGGTCGACTTGTTACTCCCATAGGGTCGACTTTGTTAGAATTAATATGCCATTGAAATTCAGGCAATGAGTGCTATTAGATTTTTAATTATTTGCAGTGAAAATGAATGAATAATACCCACTGAACAAAACAAATCTCACAGGAAACAGACAAGAATTACTCAGTATAATTACAATATAAGCTTCATTACTTTCTAACAGTATACAATGACAATACATTAAGGAGAATTTGAATAATGAGAGATGAATTCGAATCTACCAACTCAATCTCATTGTATGGTTAACTAGAAGTGTCTAAATCACTATTGTAGTTCAACTTTTTAACTCCACATGTCTAATCCAGTCTCAATCAGTTACAATCAATGAAACCAGTCTAACTGTAGTGGTAGGTGAGAAGTAGGTGAGAACTGGCGCCTCCCCACATGCAGCCATGCATAACTGACGCTAACTGAACTAGAGGATATCTAACTGAATGTAACTGAAGCATAAGTAAGCTTAACTAGTTACCAACTGCCAACAACTGAAGGAGGTTGGTGCCGACACTTCCAGTGGCTCCTAAAATGTAGGGATTGGTTTAGGAGGTGCCTAAACTGATGCATGAAGGTGCAGTAAGTTTCAGTTAGCCTCTATCGGTGTTCTCCACACTCTAGTGACTGGTACATTTGGCCTCATTAGGCAAAGTGGACCCAATAATAACTAAATGACTCCCAAGTTAGGCAAATATAATTTAATAGACACTTTGGACAAGGGAGGATTATAAATCCTAACACCCCCCCTGAATCCTAACTTGGACAACAGTGGGCCCTGACAACAAGGCCAAAAGTCACCCATATACAATCTAAAAGATAAAAAATGTTGCTTAATAAACCGAGGAAATAGGGGAAAACCTCATGGGAACCCCCCCGGCCCCCCTCGAGATAAGCAGGAACATGAAATATAAGTTTTGAATAAAAACTTTGTGAAAATTTTGCTGCAATTTGCAGCACTATGCAACAACAAATGCAGTATCTTGGTTCTTCTGTGCAACAACATCCCGAGACTGTGCATGTGAACCTCTCAATCCAAACTAAATGATTATGTCTGGAGGAATTTTTTTCTTTGGAAGACGAATAATATGCTCAACTGCATCAGGAACATAGACAGTTGCAAGATGAAAACTGGACCCATGTAGAGCAACTGCGATCAACTGATGAGAGAGAAAAAATGATTGAGAATTCAAACAATGTGAGGAACACCCAAGCAACTGATATATGGCAGCCTTGAACATCGAACCATGTGAGGTATAATCAACTCCAAGTGTTAGAAGCGAGTGTCTAGGTGAATGCAAAATGTCTCACTCTTTACTAGTTCTATGAGGAGATGAGCATGTGATCAAATAGAAAGGTAGAGAAGCCCTGAGACTGTGGAGAGCATATGCTTGAGCTCCATAATTTGATATAGCTTCAGAGATAATCAATGATTCACAAAATATAATATCAACAAACTCATAAGAGGAAACTAACATCAAATCCCCAACAACAAGTTTGAAGAAGACTTGCGGTACTTGATTTGTCACACCTAAATTGATGAGGCCAACTACAAGCATCACTGAAGGCTCTTGGAACGTAAAACTTGAACGAAATAATATCAGTTCAGATCCAAGTAAGATCATATCATATCCAAATAAGTTCATATTAGATCCAAGAGTGTGGAAAAATATCAAATTACCAACAACAAATTTGGAGACTTGCGGTACTTGTTTTTTCACACCAAAATTGATGAGAACAGTTACACTCATTACTGAAAGCTTTTGAAACTGAAAACACAAACCAAATAATATCATATCAGATCCAAGAGTGGAGCAAATCCATGTGCTTCACAGTGATGGTAGATGCACAATTTTCTCATTCTTCAAAACTCTAAGTATTGGTGCATTCAATCATGTAGGAATTTTTTGGAAGCTCAAGATCAATGAGAGTGAATGGATCACTCCTCAAATCTGATATTATTTCCAAAATATCCAAAGACCCATAAAATATAATATCAACAAATTCATAAAAGAATACTGACATCAAATCACCAGCAACAATTTCGAAGGAGAATTCCGGTACTTGATTTTTCACACCAAGATTGATGAGAAGAGCTACAAGTATCATTGTAGGCTCTTGAACTTTAAAACTTGAACCAAATAAGATCATATCAGATCCAAATAAGTTCATATCGGATCCAAGAGTTTGGAACAAATTCAAGTGCACCACCGAAATGGTAGATGCACGATCTTTTCTTTTTTCAACAAAATTATGAATATTGGTGCATGTAATCATGTAGGAATTCGCTGGAAGCTCAAGATATAAGAGAGTGAATGGATCACTCTTCAAATCTAATATTCTTTCCAAAATAACCAAAGATTTACTTTTCTGCACACCAACAACATC
This sequence comes from Pseudotsuga menziesii, assembly GCA_001517045.1. Classification (NCBI taxonomy): domain Eukaryota; kingdom Viridiplantae; phylum Streptophyta; class Pinopsida; order Pinales; family Pinaceae; genus Pseudotsuga; species Pseudotsuga menziesii. The sequence continues at coordinate 154,710 of LPNX011138209.1, forward strand.
ATTAGAGATAGAGAAATCAATTTTCTCTTTATTTTCTAAAACAATCACCGGTAAACCATGCACATAATTTAAAATAGAAGAATCACTGGAGAATTTTTGCATAGAATGGAAGGAGAGTTTTTCTTCAATAGCAGAGATTCGAATGTCTTCTTCTGGATCAGCCATATGATAAGATGAGATATCAGAGATCTCATAAACTTCCGGAGCAACAGGAGAAGGAGTCACTCCAAGGAGACTTTCTTCAATTCGAATTGATTGTGTGGAAGATTATGCTTCTTCTTCATATTGAACAACTTCATCAGAGAGAGTAGAGGCCGATACTTTTGAATAAAGAACTCTTGTGGTGCTGGGTGTGCTCTCCAAATTTCTGTAATGATCTTCATTGTGCTTGCTATCCAATTCTGTCTAGAGATCCTTTGGGTATTCGACAGAATCAATAAGGTAGCACAAGCTTGGAGAAAATGTTGTACATATTCTTCCAAAAACTCTGTCACCGTCATTTAGCCAGTCATTCTCATCTTCATAAGACTTTTTACCAAGTCCAATAGATACCTCATAGAGACCTTGTCTCTTTAGAGATGCAATCATCTTCAATTTTCATTCTGAATATATTGTGAATGGAGTAAGAAGAAGAACTAATAATATCGAATCCATATGAAGTTGAGCCTACAAAATATCACTGCAAAACCAAAAATAATTCACACTATGTCAAAATCAAGCCTTCCCTCTCGACATGTACACTTTCTTAGGGTCCGTCACGCCCGCATCGCCACTCTGAATAAATTCAGAGGAAACAATGCACTCTTTGTGGGATTTCTGTGGAAACCCAACTGTTTTTGGTGTACAATGGAGGGTAGACAGACTTGAAGTTTGTCTGAGGAGGCTTTGATACCATGTTATAATTAATATGCCATTGATCTTCAGGCAATGAGTGCTATTATATTCTTAATTATTTGGAGTGAAAATGAATGAATAATACCCACTGAACAAAACAAATCTCACAGGAAACATACAAGAATTGCTCAGTATAATTATAATATAAACTTCATTACTTCCCAGCAGTACACAATGGTAATACATAAAGGAGAATTCGAATCATGAGAGATGAATTCGAATCTACCAACTCAATATGACTGCATGGCTAACCGGAAGTGTTTAAATCACTATCGGAGTTCAACTGGCTAACTCTAGATGTCTAATCCAGTCTCTCAATAAGTTACAATCAATCAAACCAGTCGAACTGTAGTGGTAGGTGAGTAGGTGAGAAATGGCGCCTCCCCACATGCAGCCATGCATAACTGGTGCTAACTAAACTGGAGGATATCTAACTGAATGTAACTAAAGCATAACTGAGCTTAACTAGTTACCAACTGCCAACAACTGAAGGAGGTTGGTGCCAGCACTCCCAGTGGATCCTAAAGTGTAGGGATTGGTCTAGGAGGCGCCTAAACTAATGCATGAAGGTGCAACAAGTTCCAGTTAGGCTCTATCGGTGTTCCCCACACTCTAGTGACTGGTACATGTGGCCCCATTAGGCCAAGTGGACCCAATGGTACTAGTGGACCCAATAATAACTAAATGATTCCTAAGTTAGGCAAATATAATGTAATAGACAGTCTGGACAAGGGAAGATTATAAATCCTAACATACTTGTCTAGGGAGTCTCAAAATAACATTTATATAATATTTTTTGTGGGTACTATTGACCCGACTTACAATGGAAGGGTTACATTGATTCTTACAAGACTTTTACATGACCAAGTACATCAATGACATCTCCTTTACAACAATAATACAATAAAAGTATGATAAGAATATCTTCTCAAGTTACATTCTTCAACATTTAAATTATACTTTGCAATAAGTAGGTGTTTGTATGAACTACAAACATACTAGCCAATGCACACATTAAGAACTTTCTCTACGTAATAAAAGGATTGGGGATCCAAGAACTTGAAGATATGTCCTAGAAGTTCAATATAAATAATCAACTTTTAAACTTACCCGGTATAAAGCAGTTCAATATGTTGTCAATGGATCTATTTCAACTTTCAACGATTAATTGCATAGTCAAAATCAAAATTTGTGCATCTTCTATCTAGTCATTGCCACCTTTCTCCATAAAGGGGTTTGTTAGATTTTCTTAAGATTATAGCAGTATATCTTAATTGCATTTACCAATAGGATCACTAGAAGATAAACAAATCATAGAACAATAACACGAGTATTTTTATCCTAGGAAACCCAAATGGGAGAAAACCCAACAACCTTCGTCTAGAGATGATAATTCTGAGAACAATGCACACTGAATAAGAAAGAGGAAATACGGAAATGCTTTCCAAAGATAGAAACCTTGAAAAGAGTCTTCTTCTACAGTATATGTGAACTTCTCTTTCCCAGAAAACTGCGAACCACACTGTGTTGCTGCTGTATGGAATAATGAGGGGTGCCTCCTATTTTACTATTTTCCCACTAAGAATGTAACTAGGGACGAATTCACCCGGGGGAGCAATATAATTTTATATTTTATAATTTTATTTTCTTTATTTTATTGTTGGCTTTTCACCCCAAGGTTTACATTGTTCTTTCTAACAAGTTCAACTCCCGAAGGAGGACAATAGGAATAGTTTATGAAGTTGCACAAACTCCAACATGATTAATTCCATTTGTAATTGGTATCTCGACATTGGCCTTATATTACATTATCATGTGATGTGGTGGTTTAGCCAATTGAACAACCCATTGTGAAATAATGGGAGGTGGTTGGCAAATGCAAAAACAATCTTACTTGTGATCTGTGAAGGGAAGGAAGTTAAGGTTATTAAGTAATGAATCCTTGACAACCCACCCCACCAAGTTGAATACTAACATGTAGGTGCAAGTGGTGTAGATGACCAACTCATTTTTATTACTTATGGTAGTTTGAGGTTTGTTTCCATCCAAAAGAACATTACTTCACTTGGATGAACTACCTCAAATGTCAAAGTTGAGAGTGGTCCCAAATATCTTGGAGAAGACTAGTTTATCAAATATAAGGTAAAAGAGCTAAGATAGTTCCAACAAAGTATTATGTACAATTTTCCAATAGAGATAAAGAACTTTAAATTTGGAAGTCCCTCCAACATTAGTTCTTGTTTGTAAAGAGTTATTGGAACATAATGGTTAGTAGAGTCTAAAGAATATAGAAATTGAGATTGTGAATGCAAAAAGTTTACGAGTGCTAGATGGCATTGGTAAAGAGAAACACTATCTGTTGAGAACCAAACAAATGTTATATTGATAAAGTTGATTATGTTGATCTTGATTCTTAATATTGAGGCCACTAATTGTGATCAAGTTCCTTCCTTATCCTCACTACTTTTGGTACCTAATCACTATATGAGGTCATCTTTGAACAAATCCCATTAAATAGTAGGTAGTTATTTAATGTGAAAATGGTTCTCTTTATTAAATAAGGCCCACTAGATGGTTGGTATCCCATTAATGGTGGGACCACTAGCAGTTAGACGTTTTCTAATAAGAAACTATTTGCTGAAAGTTTTGTGAATTGTTGTCATTGTATTTGGAGCACTCTTCATAAGAAGTTGCCGCCTTGAAGAGGCCTGTGGATACTGCTCACTCTTTTGGAGATCTTTAATACAAGGGATGCATTTTGTAAGTTTAATATTTTTCTTTTTCTTTTTCACATCTAATTTTCCAAGTATTTCCTGCTTTGCAATTTTTGTTGTTTATATAAGTCACAAGTGGCATAGAGTTGTTTTCTGAGCCAACCCACTTGGATTTTAGTTTTTTTTAGTTTTTTAGTTTTTTGAAGGTTAGAGACGTGTTACAATGTATTTAAATAACATAGAGATCCATTGTTAGGGAGTTAAATCTTTGGTTTGGTAAGAATACATGTAGGAAAGACAAGTGGCATCATTTGGTTGGATGCCCTAGTAACCCTTGTTGGTACCCCTTTTGAGTAGTATTGCATTAAACAACACTTGGTTTATAGTTTCATCCTTCACGTGCCCTCTAGTATATCAGAGACCCCTTGGGTGCACTTGAAACCAATCTTACTTAAACCTTTCGATCATCTTGTTGCTATAGTACACCAAGAACAACACTCGAAGAGATCATTCCCTAGTACTCGAGAATCAAGTAGTATGTCTAAGGGTATAGTCTAGCCTTCTTAGTTAGTGCCTTGAGAGATTGGATAAAGTACTACTATTGGAGACCCACATATGTATCATAGAGCTATAGCACTTGAAACTCCTTTGTCCTTCAGACTTTGCAAACCTTAGCCTCAACAACAAAGACCATGAAATTCCCACATAAAGTGATCTACTAGGAATTGGGGATTTTGCCAACACAATAATACTTACACGGGTGTAATACACCTACATGAATATTCCTTGGATTTTTTATTGGGTCCCAACAACACCCTTGCAAAAGACCTATCTCAAGAGACTCATGGTGCAATGTTTATTGCAGTGATACACTCTCAAGTAACACTTTTCGGTGGGCCCGTCTATACAATTGTTGGTGACTTGTCTCTTAAAAGACTCCTTGTGCCTCATTGATTGCTTTGATACAACTTTGTAGTAACTTTTTTTTGTGGACCAAGATTACTTGGTGGTAACTTGGTCCTCATAGATGTGTAATAGGGTTGCAACACTAGAAACTTCATTCAAAAATACCATTCAACAACTAGTGGCATAGAGGGTAGAAATCCATCAACAACTAGTGGCACAAAAGAAGAAAATCCATGTACTCGATATTCTTGTGAATAATATCTTGGAGAATCTTCTAAATTGAATAGGAAGATGGAGCATTAAGTCGATCCTTACCAAGAAGAAACCTCATTAGATGGGGCGAAATGTAATATACCACCCTTTCTTGATAATAATGCATTTCACCTTGACAAAGGGGGTTTAGCCCTAGTGGTTGAATCCAACTTTGTGACATGTAGCTCTTTATGACCCAATATCATTGAATATAATGAATATCATGAGATGTTGAAAAGGCCTCGAGCCTATGTAGAATCTAGTATACCTTGAGTGCCACCCTTAGAATGAGGGGAAGTGCGGTTTTCTCAGGATGAATATTTCATGATTAAAAAAATACACATCATTGCTTTCCCAAGGTAGATATGAATATATTTGAAGGGATTACCCCTATGGGTTAGGTTACCTTGATGGAACACTATTTATCTCTTCATGGAATTACTGACGTGATGAAACTTGAGGGGATATTGTATCTCGATCAGAAGTAATGACAATGGCACAATAAATCCCATAGAGGTTACATTGTGTGGTGTCAATGTGTGAAGGTCATCTATCCTTGTTTTGAAAGAGATCCTCACTATTTGTGTTGGTTGACCAAGTTGCACCAAATCGACACAGTTGAATACTTTATAGCAACTTTTGAGTAATTGAAAATCCACACAAAATGTTTCATAGATTTTGTTGTTGTTGTAAAGAATGCTTCATTAGTGGTTTCAAGGAGGAAATCAGAGTGCAAGTTTTGAAGCAACACCCAACTATGTGGTTGAAGTCCTCTTAGCGAGCTTTGAAAGCACAAATGGTGGTAATTGTATAGGTCAAAAGTGTTGATGTTTTATGTAGCTTTGGAAAATATTCTTATTGTATTTGATCAAGTCAAAACCCTAAAAGGAGCAATACTAAATTATACTTGTAAAACATGTAATGTCGGCTCAGAATATTCCAGAAGAAATAATAAATAAACAAAATTATATTACAACCAAGAGACAAGCTGGACCATTCACCTAGTGAAGTCAATCCCACAGTAAAAAAGTTAGCTAGAAATAAGTATAAATAGAGGGTGATGCTCTCCTCATTTGTACATCAAGCAAGTTCTCTCAAGCTAGTGAGACAAGTGCGCAAGAGAGAAAGAGGTTGTAGCTAGAGGAAGACTGATATTTTGGGGTTATCTTATCTTTGTACCTGGGGTATCTTTCTACTGTAATGACATTGTATTTGTCGACGAATCTATACTAAAGAAGTTCATCTAGGTTTTCTTCCCTAGGATAAATCTTTGTGTATGCTGTGAATGTATTTCTTTTAGTGATCCTTATGCATGCAAATATTATGATATTGAATTAAAATCTAAAGATTTCTAACTAACATAACTGCTTAAGTAAAATTTTAACATGGTATCAGAGCCATGCTGGAAGAAGTCATAGCAACAACTGCAACTTTCAGAGACTATGGATTCTTGTTTCTAGGGTTTACATCCACATAATTGGAAGAAAAAGAGGATTGATCAATTCAACCTAGGAGGGTGCATCTTTCTGTGGAGACCAACTTCAATTTTGTGGAATTTTAGTTTTGACCTAAATTCAACTGCAACTGCAGAAATTATGGTTTCCTCATAAAACCCTAGGCTGGACGTTAAGTGGATTTTTAGGTTGACATTGGAGCTGATTTTGGCTTGAGAATATCACCTTGGCATAACACATTGAATGGTAAGTCTAAATTCCATTTTTGAAAACTTTCATCTTTGTCATATTTTTTAAGCTTGGACAAAATGACGAACAACACCAAGCTTGATGAGAAGCTTGAAGGAGATGATAACTTCTAAGCATGGAAGTATAAGGTGCTTCTCATTGTAGAAGAGAATGATTTGGAAAATTATGTTGAAGAGGTTGTAGAACCAGAGGGAGATGTGGCTAAGGCAAGGCACAAGAAGAACATGGTTAGGGAAAAGAGAATCATTGCAGTTTTTATCAAGGATCACTTGAACCCTCATGTCTCATAATTGAAGACTCCAAAGCAAATGTTTGATGCCTTGTCTCGGTTGTTTGAATACAAGAATATCAACCAGAAGATGACATTGAGAACACAACTCAAAATGTGAAAATGCATAACTCAAAAACCATTCAATCCTACTTCACAAGGGCATCTCAAATTAAAGAATAACTTGAAGTCACTCTGAGAAACAATTGATGAAGATGAAATAGTGATGGCTACATTGAATGGCCTCCCAAGGTCTTGGGAATAATTTATTCAGGGAATTTGTTCCAGAAGGAAGATAACAAATTTCAAGAGACTATGGGAAGAGTGCACACACGAAGAAGCTATATTGGTACTAAGAGAATAAAAGTTGGGTGTTGATGAAGATCAAGCACTAGCAACACATGCAAGAAAAGGGAAAAGCAAGAAAGAATCCCATTCCAGTAAGAAATTTCAGAAGACACAAAAGACTAAAAAAAATTACTCAAATTACAAATGCTACAACTTCCAGAAGATGGGACACATTGCAAGAATCTGTCCTCAAGTAAAAGATCATATCAAAAAAGGAAAGAATAAAAGACATCATGCTCATTCCCTAGAAGATGATGAACATGTTCAGAAGAAAGAAAGAGAAGAAGATTCAAGTGAAGAATATGTGTTAATATCATCTCTTACAAGGATTGTTACTCATGGAAGTGACACATAGCTTGTTGATAGTGGTGCTTCTAAGCACATGACTGGTTGCAAGAATTCTCTCACAAATTTGGTTCAAAAGGATTCACCTCATAAGGTGAAGCTCAATGCTGATTATTAGTATCCCATAAAAAGGGTAGAGAAGCCTCCTACAAGTTGGATTCTGGAAATCCCATATAGATGAAAGATGTATTGTATGTACCTAGTTTGATGAAGAATCTCCTCTTCATCTCAACTTTAGAGGAACATGGATATGGAGTTTATTTCATTGATGGCCAAGTTCTCATATGGTCAAAGGGAAAGACTATTGATGATGTTGTTGTGATTGGTGTTCGAGAGGGAGGCATGTACAAGCTGAAGGGACAATTAGATCAAGCATATGGACATAGCACTATGAATTCAAGTGAGCTATGTCACAAAATACTTGCTCACATACATTACAAAGCATTGCCGATCATAAGAAAGATGGTCATAGGTCTACCAGATATTCAGGTAAATTGTGATGGCACATGTAAGGGATGCGCAGAATGAAAGAACATGAAGAGTCCATTTCCAAGTAGTGACAACAAAGAAAAAATAATCTTGGACATAGTACATTCAGACGTGTGTTGACCAATGTCATCAACATAACTTAGCGGGTACGTTATTATGTTTCATTTATTGATGATTACTCTCTTAAAACTTGGATCTATTTCTTGAAAGCAAAAAGTGAAGTGTTCAACAAGTTCAAAGAATTCAAGGCCCTTGTAGAGAATCTCTTTGAAAAGAAGATAACGACATTAAGGTTAGATAATGGAGGAGATTTCACATCAGATGCATTTAAGACATTCTGCATAGAAGTTGGGATTAAGAGGGAGATGTGCACTCCCTACAATCCTTAGCAGAATGTCGTGGGAAAAAGAAAGAACCAAACAATAATGGAAGAAGTGAAGTCTATGATTCATGATCAAGATTTACCATTGCACCTATGGGAAAAGGCAACCAGAACCGCTGTATATGTGCAGAATAGAACTCCTCACTATGTACTTGGGAACAAGACACCAGAAGAGATGTTTACAGGAGAAAAGCCAGATATCGGCCAGCTGAGGATATTTGGCTGTCTTGTATATGTCCATTTTCCCAAGAATAAGAGAACTAAGTTGGAACCTTTAGGAATATTTGTTGGATACAATGAGTCATCTAAGGCATACAAAGTCTACATTCCTGGTTATAGGTAGATTGAGACTAGCATAGATGTAACCTTTGATGAGGATGCAACTTTTAACAGATCGAGGAAAACTCATACATATGAGGTCCATGATGAGGAGCCTAAAGTTTCTAGTCTCATAGATTCTGGTACAAAAGATGATGTTGTATTAGATGAGTATGTTTCAGAGGACCATGACATGGAAGAACTACATAGACCTATAAATACACCCTGGTAGATGATTACAAATAAAATAATACCATATTGGGTCAGAGATAGGATGTAGAGAAGTATGGTGCTATAGATGAATCTTTCAGAGAGAGAAAAATATCACAACCATATTCTAGCTACAAGACATTATTATGTGACATTGTTGATGCAAAGCCTTCCAGTTATGAAGAAGCAGGTGATAAGAAAGTATGTAAGGATGCCATGATCGAGGATGGAAAGTCCATTATGAAGACTGATGTTTGGGATGTGGTTTCAAGACCAAAAGGGAAGTCAATGGTGACTTCCAAATGTATCTACAAGACAAATAATTTAGCAGATGGTACTGTCGAGAAATACAAGGAAAGGTTCATATCTCATGGTTTCTCCTAGAAAGAAGGAATATATTATGAGGAGACATTTGCTCTTGCGGCAAGATACACTTCGATTAGAGCTATACTTGTGAGAAGGTACATCGGATGGACGTGAAGCCTTTTCTAAATGGTGTAGTGGAAGAAGAAGTGTACGTGGAGCAACCACAAGGATTCGAGATAGGAAGACACATGTGCAGATTGAAGAAAGCCCTGTATGGATTGAAGCAAGCACCTAGGATGTGGTATGGTAGAATTGACACTAATTTGATGAGCTTGGCATTTACCAAGAGTAAAGCAGATTCCAACCTTTACTACAAGGTTGTGGATGGTGGACCAATGATATTGTTGTTATATGAAGATGGACTATTTCTAAAAGGGGACAAGAAGCTCATTGCTGAGTATAAGAGTTAGCTTGCTACATAGTTCAAGATGAAAGACCTGGGTATGATACATTATTTCTTGGGTCTAGAGGTGTGGAAAAAAATAGACGAGATTTTCCTTAACGAAGGAAAATATGTTGTACAGATCCTGAAGAGATTCAGGATGATGGATTGTAAACCCATGCCTACATCGATGGTGATGAACATAAATTTATTGAGTGATACTTCTTCAGAGACAGTGGATTCCTCCATGTATATATAAATGATTGGTTTGTTAATGTATTTGATGAACACAAAACCAGGTATATGCTTTGTGGTGAACACATTGAGTAAGTATATGGTTGAACTGAGACATGTTCACTTGATTATGGTAAAGCACGCGTTGAGGTACTTGAAAGGTACAATTGACTATGGAATCAGATATGTTTTGGATCTTGAGATAAGACTGCAAGGCTACGCTGATTCGAATGGGTCGGTAGTATCATAGATAGAAATAGTACATTGGGATGTTGCTTTAGTTTGGGATAAACTATGATTTCGTGGCTCAATAGGAACTATACTAGTGTGGCAATCAGTACGGTCGAGGTAGAGTATATAGTAGCGTGTTCAGCAAGTAGAAAACCTACGGGGATTTGGAAGTTGGTTGCATTGATTTTTGATATCGATTTGGAGGTGACTTGTATATTTTGTGACAACCAGAGTTGCATAAAGTTGTCTGAGAACCTCGTGTTTCATGACAAGTCCAAGCATATTGAGATCAAGTACCATTATATTCAAGATATGGTGTAGAAGGGAGTGTAAATCTCTAGTATATTACAACAGACGAGAAAATAGCCAATGTGTTGACCAAGCCTCTGGCAAGGATAAAGTTTGAGTAGTTCAGGGACAAGCTTGGCGTGGTGTAGAATGACTTCCCTCCTTGAGAGGAAGTATTGAGTTACATATGTGATTCCAGGGGAAGTAGCATACAAAGTGTGGAAATAGTGGGTAGTCATTCATGGGAACATTATTGACTATGGCATAAGTCAACCTGACCTCGCGCAAGGTCAAGATACCCATCCTTTAGGGCTAGAAGACCAGGTCATGTGGGCTGGTGGATGCCCAAATTTTGGGCTAGAGGGCGAACTTATGTGGGTTGGAGGATTCTTGGCCTTGGGCTAGATGGCTAGTGTGTGTGCACTAGATCGCTTAACCCTTGTGGTTAGATGCCCAGTCACTGTGGGATGGATGCCTAGTGGTTCCAACCAGAAGGGATAACTTTCAAGCTAGTTATACAAATTTTGTGTAAGATGGATGCCTAGATTCTGTGTGATATAGATACATAGTTCAATGTGAGCTAGATGAAGTCCCACAATGACACAAGGTTCGAAATATCATTGATACTCGTAAATTCCGAAAGGATGATGAGGATGCACCCACTAGTGAGATACTATGTATGATGTTGAGGATCTGGATGCATGCATGATGTGGTTACAAAACTTCTAGTAATGGGTAGATTTGCGAAAGTCAACAAGTAAATGGTCAAATAATACTGACGTGCAGAAGCAGTATTAAATATCGTGCCAGAAGAATACCTTCCTTGCTAAGAGGGAGTGTTGATGTTTTATGCAACTTCGAAAGATATTTTTGTTGTATTTGATCAATTCAAAACCCTACAAGGAACAATACTAAATTATACTTGTAAAACATGTAATGTTGTCTTAGAAGATTCCAGAATAAATAATAAATAAACAATATTATATTACAACTCAGAGACAAATCAACCCAGTCACCTAGTGAAGCTGACCCCATAGTGAAAAAGTAAACCATAAATAAGTATAAATAGAGGGTGACGCCCTCCTCATTTGCACATCAAGCAATTTCACTCAAGACAACGAGACACGTGCACAAGAGAGAGAAAGAAGTTGTAGCTAGAGGAAGACTAATATTTTGGGGTTATTTTATCTTTGTATCTAGGTATCTTTCTATGAGAGAGATTTATCTCTTCACTGTATTGACATTGTACTTTGTTGATGAATCTATACTGAAGAATTTCTACTGGGTTTTCTTCCCTAGGAGGGTTTCCCAGGATGAATCTTTGTGTATGTTGTGAATGTCTTTCTTTTAGTGATCCCTATCAATGTAGCTATTATGATATTGAATTAAAATCTAAATAATTTTGACTAACATAACTACTTAAGTAAAATTTCAACAAAATACCCTGTTTTCCTCCTCACCCTTCTATGGCGTCCATTACGACTACCACACCCAACCTTAAGGGTCCACAATCTATCTTAGGAAGAAATGGTTGAGTGTCAACATCTCCAACTTTTCTATAATTGTGATAAGAATATTTTCAAAGGGAATAAATGCAAAGAATATATATTCTTTCAAATGGATGTGTCCTAGCCTAACAACCCTATGAACATATAGGAGGAAATCCATCATGAGATGGAAGTCGATGACACAACACCTCTTCTTGATGACCCCATGCCAGAATCACCTTAGGAGGAACCCTTGATTTCACTTCATGCTCTATCGAGCATATCATCTCTACAAGCTGGATGGCTACATCAAAAACTTAAATGTGAATGTTTTAGTTGACAATGGAAGTAACCACAATTTTATTCGTGGGAAACTAGTACTAGAAACCCATTCTTATGTCCATGCGGTGCACAATTCTCAAATTATGATAGCCAATGCAGGCATGATGACACATGGTGGAAAGAGTGAGAAGGTAAAGCTTCAACTCAAGGAATATCAACTCAAATCCAACATGTTTGTTATTAAAATGGATTATTGCGATGTAGTACTTGGATTAGAATGGTTATGAACACTGATCTTGGTTACCATGAAATTCCATGAATTATACATGAGCTTTACTAAATATGGTAAAAACCATACCCCAAGGGGCTCAATTCTAACTCCTTTATAATTATTAGTGCTCATTATATGGAGACATTGTTGAAGCTAGAAGGCCACTATGACATTATTGCTCAATTCAATGCCATACAAGTGATGGATAGTACTGACAAAAGGTTCACCTTGATTTATAGTTGGTCTTGACTATACATTAACAGGTATTTGAAACTCCTCGTGGATTACCCCCATCATGTGGTGACCATGAGCATGGAATTCTGTGATTCCAGGCATTTAAACCACCTAATGTGCACCCATAGAGACACTCTTTTTCCTAGACGAATGAAATTGAAAGAATTATTCATGAACCAGTAGAGGAAAGAATGATCAGACCAAGTACGAGACCTTCTCATTTGTGGTCATGGTCTTAAGGAAGGAGGGCAATTGATATACGTGTCCCATTTTTTTTGCTCTAAATATGTTGAACGTCAATTTTTTTTTTCCTATTGTTATTAGTGATCTCTTGGATGAGCTTCATGGTGCTAAGTGACTCATGAGTTTGACAACCCTAGTTTCAATAAGAAATTGTTACACCATTAGAATCCTTGGAATTTCATTTCTCCTATGGAAATTGGCCATTCAATTTTAGAAATACAATTAGTCACTCTGGCACCTTATTGTTGGGAATTGGGTGGGTGGCATGACGTGAAAAAGAAGAAAAGGAAAAAATGTAGGATCGATGACGATTTTTTGAAATTATAGAAATGAAATGTACATTAATGTGTAATATTATCTTTGTCAATGCAATATGCACATAAATAGTGTATTTTTCATTCAATATTTGAATAGAATTGGCAATTTTTCTTCTTGAGAAAAAAACTACTTTTATAAGCAAGGGAGTTCCAACTTATCGAATCACAATTTTTGATAGACTTAACTTATGAGGATCATTGTAATCATGTGAATTCATGTCACAAATATAGAGTGAAGGTTCATTGTCCTAGACTATAACTAATCCTATAACCATATTGCAATAAAATTCTCATATTCACGATTCAAAGGAACAAGAAACCATTACCTTATCGAAGCTACTTATTGAAAAGTAGGTTACCCAAACCTTCTAACAAAGGTAAGTACATTTTTAGTATGAAAAAGGGATATTCATTTTTTATTTTGATGTGAAAAGTTTGTCCTTCCCTAATTTGGGAGTATTGCAATTGGTGTAGCCAACTTGTAACATTCAAATTGAATTCTTTTGGCTAATCAATGTAGAGTGGTGGTTTATTTTCCATGAGATTTTCCTAGGAGTTGCACCAGGTCCCAATCACAATCACCAGAACGCAAGAAGTTGACAAGGGTCAATCATGCCACTTGGGAGACTTGAGCATCAGTGGGGACATTAACAACACCTTGCTTTCACTTCATAGGTAAATCCCCATAGACCTGAATCTTTTTAATGAAATGATTCATTTTATTACCATTTAGAGACTGGGTTACATACAATAGCATAACTTGTGTTTACAATCCTATGCTTGGATATTTCACTGTATTGAGCAATTCCACTTCACCTAATCAGAGTAAAATTTGGAAGTTTTTCAACAAAAAAAATCTCAACATTTCTATTTGGTGGATTCTTTATACATTATGGGGAAACAATCTCAATGATTTGGTACACAAGTCATACCAACAACCTATGCAAAATGAATTCTAAAACTTTTCACTATTAAACATATATCACTCCAAAACTATCCTCCCACTATTTCTCTTCATTCCTCCATGCTTGAAACCAATTATATAACTTGGGGTATGCCTTGCTTACATTTTGTGTCTTCTATGTTTTCTCTTTGAACCAATTCCATTGGGATTGATACTCTAAGAACACTGGATTTCTTTCTCGACTTTTGTATAGATATAAATTCCTTACGGAATTTGGAATTCCTCAAGGGTGTCAATCCCATTCAAGTTGAAGATTATCCTTTCCATTTGCGCATTGGCAGTGTTTGATATTACCAAATTTTGTGATATTATTACATGTGAATCACCAACAATTATTATTATATCCCTAGTAACCTCTTTCATCATGAGTAATGCTTTATATAATGTTATCACTTCAAGTTGGTTATTTTTTATGTTCCTATGTTTTAGGCATATTATTTGCTCAATTGCGATTTTGAATTAGATAATGCTCTTCATGAAAGACATTTATGTGTGTACTTACCTTGTTCTATGTGCGTCTATCCATGATCTCTTTAGGTGTCCAGGAAATTAAGTCCATATTGCCATCCATTTTTCTTCATCTTGATGTAGGTAGTCATTCCACTTGGTTCCTTGAATTTTTTCCTTGATAGTCTATTTTACTAAATTAACACCTCACATGCTACTGAAGGAAGACAACTCACATGCTACTAAGAGAATACATAATGAAAACTTGAATGTAGACCAACTTGCTAATGACCATAAGTTAAACATTAGGTGAATGACAAATCAAGTTTTTTTTATCATCATTGTTCACAAAAAATGACACTAAAGAACTCACAACTATAATACATTATAACCATTGAAACACCACTAATTGATACATTAACCGAGGGACATTGATTGAGACATTAATAACATTGTAATTTTTCTTGGCACCAACACACTAACTAACATACTACCTCTTACCAATTATTTAGTGTGAACAATGGGAATTTGAAAGCCAACCACGTTACAAATTAGTGAAGGCCAATGCTCACATGTTCTCATTTACCACGTTTGTATACAAAATGATGCCACCCACCTAGGCAAAGAAGTGTCTAATCACTATAACCCCTACCTAGTAACCCTTATGTATTCCTTATAATGAAAAATTCCTACATAATAGAACCTATTAACCCATATAAACCCTATCCCTTGACACATAATTCTTGACTAATATAGTGTTAATATTAATTAATAATCCTCCCTTGACCACCATAGTCTAATGCCATTTCCTAGCTTAAAAGTCGGTTGCCACTTCACTAGTGCCATGGGGAACTCATCTAGGGCCCACCTACCACTTGATGTGCTAGTTTGCATGAGTTTAAGAGCTCTAGAGTCCAATCCCTATAATTTAGGAGCCCACAATGGATCATAGGAGTCCCATCATCGGTTTACCCTAGTCAGGGTTGAGTTACCCTCCGATGGACATCATTTAGTTCATATCCATAGTATAGCGCCACATTTCATTAGAGGAAATTTCAATTTAAAATGGGCCTTCCAAAAATAATACAAATTCCATGTCATCATGTATTAGCCAATCAAAATGCTTTAAAATTCAAAAAGGGAGCACCTCTTAAACAATTTTTTAATATAACTTTGGGGATAGGTATCATAAAAAAAACTACTTTTTTTGTTTGTATTTTTGACATATCTCCCTGTGTTTTTAATACTCAAATTTCGATTGGGATAGTTTGTTGGATGCGGAATTAAATTCCGCATCCAACGAGTACCCACTTGGCATACTTTTGATGGGCCCCTCTACCCCAAAAACAAGAAATACCTGAAAAAATGTGATGATGATGTCATCATCACGTTTTTTCAAGTATTTATTGTTTTTGGGGTAGTGGGGCCCGTCAAAAGTATGCCGAATAGGTACTCGTTGGATGTGTAATTTAATTCTTCATCCAATGCGCTCTCTCGATCGAAATTTGAATAAAACCACAGGGGATGTCGAAAATACGAACAAAAAGGTAGTTTTTTCTTTTGTTCCTCCAAAATTAATAAATATTATTTTATTATTTTAACTATTATTTTATTAATTTTCCTTAGGAGGACCATTTTGAGTTGAAATTTCCTCTAATGGCCTAATTTTAGGAGGTAGGCTCCTTTTCCTACATATCCGGTTCAGTTAACTGTCTGAGAACTGATTTAGATGTCTTGAGTTACATTAGTTAGCTTCTAGTGGTGATTTTACCACATTAAGTTAGCACTAGAGTCACTCCAAGTTGGTGAATCTGAATCATACCTAGGTAATTCAAATTATTCCTATTGTATCATCATTGTATTACACAGAGGTTAATGATAATTGATGTAATGTTATGCTGACCAATTTTTGTCTCTTGGTTGTTTAATTTTCACCATGAATGTTTGATCAGTGTACACTAAATTGCTTCTTTCTCCTTCAGCATTCTTTCAAAGTGAATTCATCCAGGCATGAGGATCCTAAGCTTTGATAAATTAAACATATAAGACTAAATTCATGACTCATATGGGGTTTTTGTTTAGGATTTAGTATTTTTCTTTGAGAATTATCTTGATAACCCCGATTTTTTCGGTCTATGGAAAGATGGTGGCTCATTTTCTCCATATGTGTCAACAATAGTGGGAAACTCCAAATTTGTTTGGTCTCCTTACTTCTTCCTTGGGCATGGGTGGGCTTGCCAATATGCACTTGCATGTCATCTAAAAATTTAAATTAGCGACTAAAACCTCTCCTGATTTAACATTTTTTTATTCTTTCTACCAAGTGATCCATTGTATTGTCATTCCCTTTGTCTTGTTGCTTGGATTGGCCTTTCCCTAGTTAATTCATTTGTTCTTTGCTTTGTGTTTCATTTGGGCATCTACCTTTTACCTTCATGCTTGTGACAATGGTGGTGGTGATGGCCACAAGGGTGATGGGGACTTGGTTTATGTGTTGGTTGCAGTGGCAATGGTCATGGGGCTATTGGCGACACATGGTTTAGATTTGTAGCATTTTCTTAGAGCATGGTGCTCATGTCATTTATTTGTTTTGACTAGTGCTTATAT